>CAUYRB010017608.1:0-45267 GCA_963574695.1 Propithecus perrieri | reverse complement strand
TAGTTTGAAGGAGTTGTTGATTTCCCTCTGTATTTCCTCCTTGACCCAATAGTTAGTCAACAATACATTGTTTAATTTCCATGACTTTGTGAGGTGGGGAGTATTTCTGTTGGAATTGAACTCTAATTTTATACCACTATGGTCCGTGAAAGTGCACAGTATAATTTCTATTATTATGAATTGGTCTGATTTGTGGTCTAGTATGTGATCTATTTTGGAGAAAGTTCAATGGGATGATGAGAAGAATATAAATTCAGCTTTATTTGGGTGGAAAGTTCTGCAGAGATCTGTCAGACCCTTTTGTTCTAGAGTGCTGTGTAAGTCCATTATTTCTTTGCTTTTTTTCTGTTTGGAAGATCTGTCCAGTTCATTCAGTGGCGTGCTGAAATCCCCTGCTACTATGGCATTGTTGTTTATCAAGATATTTAGATCAGACAAGGTTTGCTTTATGTAACTGGGTGCTCTTGCATTAGGCGCATAAATATTAAGAATTCTTAACTATTCTTCTTGGATCTTCCCTTTCACCATTATGCAGTGGCCATCTTTGTCCTTTTTTTACTTTTTCTATTTTAAAGCTTATGTTATCTGAAAATAGTATAGCCACCCCTGCTTTCTTTTGACTTCGATTTGCCTGCATGATAGTTTTCCATCCCTTGACCTTTAGTCTGAAGGCATCTTTGTGGGTTAGATGCGTTTCCTGTAGACAGCAGATACCAGGCTTGTGGATTTTTATGTACTCTGCCAGTCTATGTCTCTTCAGAGGACAGTTTAAGCCATTCACATTTATTCAGAGGATTGAAATTTGAGGTAGATTTCCATTCATATTGTTGGGTGAAATCAGAATAATGGCCAGCAAACATATAAAAAAATGCTCAACATCTCTAATCATTAGAAAAATGCAAATCAAAACCACAATGAGATATCACCTAACCCCAGTGAGATTGGCCTCTATCAAAAAATCCCAAAAAGACAAATGCTGGCAAGGATGTGGAGAGACAGGAACACTTTTACACTGCTGGTGGGACTACAAGTTAGTGCAACCTCTGTGGAAAAGAATTTGGAGATACCTCAAAGAGCTAAAAATAAAAATACCATTCCATCCACACAGCAATAGCACTATTAGGCATCTACCCAAAAGAGCAAAAGATATTCTATAATAGAGACACCTGCACCTGAATGTTTTGGGCAGCACAATTCACTATTGCAAAGATGTGGAAACAACCCAAGTGCCTGTCAATTCATGAATGGATTATTAAAATTCGGTATATGTATACAATGGAATATTACTCAATTATAAGAAATGACAGTGATCTAGCACCTCTTACATTTTCCTTGATTGAACTTGAGCCCATTATCCGAAGTGAGGTATCACAAGATCAGAAGAATGGACTCCACTTGTACTCGCCATCAAATTGATACTAACTGATTAAAATTATGGTGCTCACATGACAGTAATATTCTCCAGGGATTAGGGGTATTGGAGGCGGGGTAAACTCACAACTAAAGGACACAGTAAGCATTGTAGAGACGAAGGGCATGCCTCTAACCCTTGCTTGGGTGAGGCAAAGACATAAAATGTAATCAAAATGTTTGTACCCTCATAATACCCTGAAATAAAAAAAAAAGAGAAAGAGAGAGGGAAAAAAAACTACTGATTTTATTGGATAAGTTCAAATCTGGATACTGGGAGGTTTTGGCAGAGGAAAGAAAAACAGGTAAGGAGGTAGGTCAGTTTTTATTTAGTTAATGGCTTCTGTGAGGCAGATGTTTCAAGCTGTTCATCACTGGGATGGGCATGGCTTTGTGTTCTCTGATGCAGAGGTTTCCATTGGCTCCTTGGGATGGGGGTAGCTTTTGGCTCCCTCCCTCCTTCGGTTGCCTTAGTCTGAGTAGATGCAATTCTATTCCGGTACCTTGTATTTCCTTCCTCTGCCTCTGATCAAACAATACTAGACCTCTAGTCTCTTTCTGTTCACATCTTACTTTTTCAGACATTCCTATTGGAGAGGGTTCAAGGCAACCTCTATCTGGGTTGTGGTCTACTGCAAATACTCTTGGATATCTGTGTCCTGTAAACTTTGGAAATTAACACCCACTTCAGTGGGGCCATTCTCTTGGTTCCATCACCTAATAGTCTTTCCCTTGACTTCAAGATTTTCTGGGTAGGAGTCAGATTCTACCTCAGAGTTGACCCTAGCTTTTTCAGGTGTATGTTAGGCATTGGCCCCCAAATGCAGGAAAAAAACAAAGCGGTATTGTCTGGGGGATTCTCTTGAAGCCCTCTTTACTAGGTTTGGAGTACGAAAGTAGCAAACACTCAGTCACTTCTCAAAGAGGGAGTGGGAGCCAATGCCCACTAATGGCTCTCTTCAAAGAAATTTCATTTCTAATCGCCCCTTTTCTTCACATTCTGACCTTTTTTCCTATATATCTCAACTAGTTAGAAGACTCCAAGAGGATTAAAACTGGTTTTCCCTAATTCCCTTTGAAAAGATACACATGGAAACATGGCCTTGGCATTTCACATTTATTTTATCTTGGACATGTCTATAACCCCAACACTTTGGGAGGTAGAGGTGGGATGATCACTTGAGCCCAGGACTTCAAGACGAGCCTGGCCAACACAGGGAGATCCTGTCTCTACAAAAAATGTAAAAATTAGCCAGGCATGGTGGTGCACACTTGTAGTCCCAGCTACCAGGGAGGCTGAGGCAGGAGGATAGCTTGAGCCTGGGAGCCTGAGGTTGTGGTGAGCTATGATGACACCACTACACTCTAGTCCAGGCACAGAGTGAGACCTTGTCTCAAAAAAAGAAAAAAAAATTTTTTTAATTTTATCTTGGAGTGTTTCTGTAAACTTCATTTTCAGTAGATTCTTAGTGAATTTAAGGTTCAAACTACAAACTTACATTGAACTTTCAGATCTTAATTATATGTAAGTTAGAAATGTTCTATGTTTAGAAAGGTGGCCATGCATTCCCTATGCTCTCCATTTTTACTTGCATTTAGTAACTCTAATTTTAAGAAATACCGAGCTTAAAATTATCAGTTAATTCATTTAATTTAACTTAATTCAACTGGTAATGATGAGATGAAGGCACTACCTACTCTGACTCAGATATTTCTCTATGTAAGTTGTTTCTTTGTCTTTCCAGTTTCTTTGAGAATTCAAGAGCTAGCAGATCACGTGCTGCTGTGTGGCTTTTCATATGAGCAGAAATCTTAAAACTACTGAAAGATGTCTTTTCACTCCTTTCATACAGTTTCAGCAACTGGAATTAGCCTATTTTATTACATGAAAATTCTTCTGATCAGTGAAATAGCTAGTAATGAATAAAACCATAAACAATTAGATAAAGCAAGTTGCTGAAAATCTAAACTATTTCCATAGCCAATGGGAACATTGCCAAAAGAAATAGTATTTGCTCTCTTCTTGTACTATGTCAAGGTTTACTTGTAAAAATCTTCATCAAACTGCCATTTTTTTTTATTCTCACTTAAAATAATTCTAATATTTTTGTGGAAAAATTAAACAAAAGAGCCATAAAAACTTAAAAAAGAAATTGAATGGAATGAGCCCTACCAGGTACCTCATAATATTATAGTAAATAAAACAAAAGAACTAGCAAAACAATAAACAGATAAATGAATATTCAAAAGGACCAAAATGTTATATGATAAAAGTGTCATTTATTGAGAGTTTAATAAATTATTTAGGATAATATAATGAATAACAATAGAACAACTAGCTATCAATTTGGGGAAGTATATACACACACATATTTATTTAAAATATTTAGATAGAGTGTATCTATCTAAATATATATACTTAATATTTTACTTGACAATAAATTCTAGTTAAATCAAGACTTAAAGTGGAAAAATGAATAATAGCAAATGAAAGCTTATTAGATACAAAAATAGCACATGAATAAAAAATAATGTTAATAATATTAGAATAGGGATTGTCTTCATAGACAGAAAAACCAAAAGCTTTAAAAAACATAAGTCCACATATAAATACTAAAAATGTTTCAATAACAAAAGTTGTATAAATTGTTTAAAGACAATAGTAACTAAGAAACATGTAGAACACATGATTAGGTTTATTTAAGTACATACAAAATCATCTATTTTAGGTATGTACAAAAAAAGCTTACAAGTTGGGACAAAAAAATCAAAAAAAATCAATAGAAAACTGGAACACGAGTATGAAAAGTGAGTTTACTAAAAATAATATCCAAATAGCCCTAAGTACATAAAAAGATGGTCAACCTCATTCTAATTAAAAGCAAATTAAAATAATGATTTTTTTTTTTTTTAGCCATTGAAATGAGTAAACACAAAAACCAATGAATATATTCATTGTTGGTGAGAGTATGAAGATGGACACGGTAATATCCTATGGATAGCTATCATGGAAATATATTTTTGGAAAGAATATGGTGATGCCTATCAATATGGTAAATGTGAATCACCTTCAACTCAACTTTTACCAGTTTAGGTTGTTTAACAATCAACTGTCAGCAATTAAATCTAGAAATATAATGGCATATTGTAAGAATGTTTACTTTAATATTGACAGCAACTCTACAGGGGAAAAGCATAAATGTTCGTCAATGATGCACCAGATTTAAATTCTTATATTCCTTTAATGGAATACTATTAATATAAAGCAACATGGAATACTGGACAATAACAAATGACAAAAGGATCTAACAAAATAAGTATAGAATGGGACAAATTAAGTAAAAATATATGCTTAGAAAATACTAAAGGATTAATGCCACACTGCTAATGATGGCTTACTATGGAGATGGAGTTGAAGGCAATGAAGGGGGAATCATTTACTTTTATTCTATACATTTATGTAGTTACTTTTGCAATGATAATGTGTTACTATTATAATAAAAATCACGTAAAACACACAAAAAATAGAGGTAGACAGAAGGCTTGGCAAAAATAATGCCTACATTTAAATAGAACATAGCCTATGTAATACAGTACTATGTAATCCTATGTGAGTTGAATTTATGGAATTCTGCCCAAAAAGCTTAGCTTGAGAAGAAACAAACTGCCTACTCAGCAGTTAGAACATGCACTCATGAGGCCAGGATGAAATAATAGCTTCTCATCTTTATCCAAAAAGGATTAGTTCTAGGGAACAAGTTTCTTGTTTTTTTATCAACTCTGAAAATGTCAGGTCTTACTGAAGAAATTCACTCTAATTTTAAAATTGGGATCTCTGTGTGTAAATACTTGTAGTACTAATTGTTATGCTTTGTGACAAACTTTAACGAGTTTTGGTTCCACTATTTATCTTCCAAGGCTGCTGGGGATAATATGTGAAATAATAAATATGAAAATATTATCAAAATGTATTTTGAGGTAATTATTATTGTTCAACTGTTGGCTTAAAGCACAAAACTTCACCATAAGTAATAACCACGCATTTTTAAATTGTAGCTGTTAAATTAAAATAAGAAAATACTGTTTTTGGCTTATCAAATGACAAAGCCTTTTTCAAAAAACCTAATAAATGCAGTATCGTGAAGGAGTAAAATTGGTTGTGTCTTTTAAAAGCAACTTGGTAATATATATTAGCATGTTTTAAAATAAGCAGACCCATTGAACCAACATTTCCCTTTCTAAGAATATATCTCGATGAAATAATGTATAATTATTTCATCCCAGTGTAATTATAAGATGACAAATTAGAAATGATATACTAGCCAACAGCAGGAGACTGGTTAAATAACTGTGGTGATGCATGCAGTCATCCAAATAATTCCACGGGAAATCAGAAACTGTACATGAAATATTATTAAACAATATGTGTACAGTATGATTCAATTTTGTTAAAAATTTGTTCTTAATTTGGTATGATAAATGGTTTAAGAGGAAATTTAATAGATGGTATTATATTTAAATGGTAAGATCATGGGTGCATTTTATCTTTTTCTTGACCCTCTTTCTTTTCCAGATTTAAATTTATTTTCCAAGTTAAAAAAAAGTAAATTTTATTAAATGCCTTACAATTTTACAGAACATTGTTATTTTGGGGGGGGGGGCAAATGACCAATGAGAGAACTATATTTTTACTTGTAGTTGAACCATACAGTACCTGATATTTTCATGACTCCCTTCTTTAGTGCAGCACGGTGCCTAGTAATATTGGGTATTGGTTAAATATAATTTTTTGATTTCTGTTATTATCACATAACCTTTTATATGAAAAAAAGGGAGACATTTTTTATTAAACAAGAGTCTGTCATGTTTCAAGTTACTCCACAAAGCTGAGTAAACAACCATTTTATCTGAAACAATGAAAGAATACAAAATGTAACATAGGCAACTGTAAAATTATATAATCTGTAGGTACTTAATATAATCTTGTTAATTATCTGAAAGTATACTCACACAGTGATCATGTCAAGTTGCTATTGGCTAGGTAAGATTCACCAAGCTCTTGTACCTGGCAGTGGAGGGAGGCAGTACATGGGGAGGGAAAGTAACTTAACTTTGTTGAGTTCTCATTATACACCATAGTGCTTACTAAAACCACTTGTTAGACCAGGTATTTTACAAATGCCCTCCTCCGCTTCACAAGTAGTACTTTTCCATTCCAATTGTGTATTGGAATCATCTGGGGGTGTCTTGTTTTGAATTTTAATCCACCTATCTGACTAAGTCTTATTTCAGATATAGAGAATAAAAAAAGTCTGGCATAGGACCCTGAAATCAATATTTAAAAAAAAAAATGTTTCAAATAGCTCTGAACTACTGGCCAAACATCTTCATTAAAAGTATTGCTATTCCTGCCTTTTTGACAAATAATGTAATTGAGATGGGTAAAGTAACTTGTTGATGTTCACAAACTCAGTAAAATGGGTCTGGTTGATTTCCAAACAAACACATATGTGTATACACAACAAATAAAATGTCTATAATAGAGACTATTTAACTCAAGATTTCCTTTGTGACATGAAATTTGTACATAACATCTAGGTAAATACAATAATCTTACAAATTAATCATATGATTTCAAAGATGCAAATTTGAGGTTCGATGAGTCTGAGTATCTTGTCCATGGCCAAATACAATAAAAACAGAACAAAAGTGACCACGTGGGCTCCTCTATCAGCAGCAACATCATGCTTGCAGTTTTCATATGTGATTGAAGGCCACAGTCAAGCCTAAACAGAGACTTACAATGTGAGTGCTGGAAATTTGGTGATTATGCTCACCCATCTAGTTTCCTGAGTTGATATACCTGAGAAAATATGATACACATGTGAAATGGATATTTTCACAGGGGTATTAGATAGAGATTCTAGAGAGATGGGGAAATAGAACAATATAGCACCTGAACTCAGGATGACCCTTGAATAACAAAAGTAAACGAAAGAAAGAAAGGTTTAGATATTGGGTAAAAATTCCTAATATTACTACTACTACTAATAAAGAAACTAGTACTTGCTGGGTTTAGAAGAAAAAATAGTTTCTCAGGCAGAGGCTTTCCCAGGAAAACAAACTCAAAGTAAGAAATGGCTTCAGGACAAACATAAAATCCAGGGTTGAGGGGTAAAACCCCTCTATTAAGCCTTCTATTAAGGGAGTGCTTCTTAGACAACATATCTCTTCAATAATAAAGGTTCAAAGAAATTTAGGAGCATTTTACTGTAGCAACCTCACATGGGACACACACATCATATATTTTGTCTAATAGAGATAATCACAATCTGATACACTGAAAGCCTGCAACAATTTTAAAGAAATTATATCAGTTCACGTTGAGAGTGTCAGAAACTGTACAAAATGAAAAGAAATTGAGGTCTAAGTTACTGTGGTAGGCAAGTGAACTGTAAAAACTACTCATCTACAAACACAGGGTACATTTATGGAAAAGGGAAGAGGGCCCTGAAGGAAAAACCAAGGGCTTAAAGAGTGGAGCCATGAGCTGAAGTAGATCATTCATAGGAAGCAGACTGAACCCTACCCAAGGAATTATTAATAAAATTGCTATAAACCAGTTCCTACCAAATGCCTCTAGTTTGCTCTATAGAAGAAGGGACATTTTCCACATTTCTGCATAGAACGTATCACGAATCCAATGCAGTGAGAAGGGAAAGTAGCACAACGCTTCCTTGGTGTCTCCTATGCTTTGCATAACTGAGAAGACTGGGAGGAAGAATCTTGAATAAGGCAGTGTTTTCTCCAAGGACAAGAAAGTGAAGCACCAGCAGAGAAAGGCACCCTCGGCAAATGATGGATACAGTGAAGAAGCAAGATTGGTGAAAAGGAGTCTAGAGGACTTGTTTGTGGACTTGTGTAAAAAATACTCTGGAGATCCTAGAAATATCAGAGGAAGGGGCTGTATTTCGAAGGGGACCAAGGCCTTGCTATCAGTGATTTTGGCATTAAAACAGTGACATTTGATATTACATGTTAACGTTATTCTGTTACTACGCACAGGCTCATGAGGCAAGAGTTAATTTAAGTTACACGTATTTTCAGATCTTTCACATAGGCAGAATTTTGAGATTGATATTTTTGCTTTCATTCTTCAGTGTATATCAGTACAAGATGAGCATGACGAGTCCAGAAATGAAGGAATCCTTACAAGTCTAACCCTGACAACCTTTTGCTACATCCTAGATTGCAAAAATCCAATCACATGGAAACTACATTAATCTATGAATTTTATATTTTTTTATCATGTGTCATCTGTTTTAGTTATCTGCTGGTGTATAGCAAACAATGACCATTTAATAGCTTAAAATAATGACCATTGTATTATATAAGCACAGTTGTGTGGGTTGCTTGGGCACAGCTATACAGTTCTTACTCTGATCTCACTTGGAGCATCTTGTGTAGATAAAATCAGATGGTAGGTACGGACAAAGTCAGTCAGAGAGCTGACTGGCAGAGCTGGGCCTCATTTCTCACCCATGTAATCTCGGAGCCTCTCCTCTCTATGTGGATCACGGATTCTTTACAAGGCCTCCTGTACGGTATCTGGACTTCTTACATGGTATCTCGGGGTTCCCAAAAAGCACAAAAGTGAAAGTCGCTAGGCTGCCTTACATATTAATCACAGCACTGGCAAAATGCCACTTCCGCAAAGTTCAACTGATAAAGCGAGTCAGAGGGCCAGCTCAGATTCTCCAAGTATGGGAGAAGGCTAGCCAAGGATATGAATCCAGGAGACAGGGTTCTTTGGGAGTCAGCTTTGGAGGTAAGCTACCATGCTACAGTAGCTGCTCTGTGTCAGGTGCTATGTGAGGCATACACGAGTAAGCAAACTCCCATGTGCTTACTGCCTCCAAGGAGTCCGAGTTTGGAGGGAGAGAGAAACATTGAATCAAGAAAAATTCCACTGTAGCAATTGTTCCAAAGAAGTACTGTTTATGCTAGTCAAGAAAGTCAGAGAAGTTTCTAGGGGAAGTAAGGTTTGAGCTGATCTGAAGGATGGATGAGAATAAGCTACACGAGACTAGGGGATGAGCTAAGCATTCTAGCAACAGGAAATAGCACAAATACAAGCCACACCAAGTGCTAGATGCTGAAAAAGGACAAGGAGGCTGTAGCTGAAAATTGTGTGGGGTTGCAGGGTGCACAGGTACATAGTGTGGTGAGCTGAGAGCTTTATAATAAGGGGTTAATAAATGAAATAAGCAATACGCCAGGGGCTGGCTAAATTATAGCTACATAGTTGAAGTGCTAGACTGAAAGAATAGTCTTTTGTCTAATAACTGCCATCTGCTTCTGTAACCCTGCTTGCAGCTTGCTTTGAGGCTTGTAATCTGCCTTCGGGCGCCAGAGATCTGTAAGGGCAACTATGTCCTGTGACCTTGTATCTTGCAACCCAGACTTCACTCCCCGCTTTTGTTCCCTGAACACCTGCCCTATGTCACGTAGCCTCCCTCAAAAATAGTATAAAACCCTCGTAGAAACTTGAGATGGTGCCATCCTCTCGTACTGCTTTTATGCGGGCAGAGGTGGTTGCTGGCCAGCTAATAAAGACTCTCAATTTGGCTTCATTGAATTCTCCTGTGGTCTGTTCGCGCCCTCCATACTACAACATTATTATCCCTATATTTTGTTTGAGTTCCCTTTACTCCTTACTGGCCAATCCCTCAATATTCTAATCCCTTGTTATAGTTAATGATTCTTTATATATTACACTTTTTCTGTTCAGATTACTGTGTAGTTTCTCTCCTCTGATTAGACCCTATCTGATACACCTGGATTTTGTGAATGTCAGTAATTTTATTATAATTTTCATCCTCCTCTCTTCACTAAGAAAAGGTAAAGGGTATAACTAAAATACTACAAGTGGTAAGTTTATCACAGAGGTCAAAAACCATAATTATTCAAATATGGAAAGGAAATATAAAGTCTCCCCAAAGCATACAAAATTCCAAATAAATGAGCAGGTATGCGGTGTAAGCTGGGTAAATATCTCTTAAGCATGGATGGAGGAAATGTAAAGTATTAAAGAAAAACATTCCTTTCTGTAATGGCAAACAGCATGAAAGCAGAGCTATCAGCAAACAAGGTACTAAAGGGGGCAAACTATCAGAAGACAAAATAATGAATGTAAATAAGAAATGAAATCTGAATCTCCGTGCAGGGCCACCAAATCAGAAAGCCAAGCAAACAGAAGTGAGCTCCTTTTTTGCAGGGCAGCAGGGCTTATCTAATTCTGAATAATACAATTCTCTCAAATTAGTATTACTCACATTTTAGTCAAAGGACAACTTAAAAAATCATAAAAAGAACAGAATGAGCCTAAACATTTTTAAAAATTATTTCAGGGTATTATGAGAATACAAACATTATGGTTACATTTTATGTCTTTGCCTCACCCAAGCGAGAGTTAGAGGCATGCCCTTCCCCTCTACAATGCTCCCCGTGTCCTTTAGTTGCAGGTTTATGCCCCCATCCTCCTAATCCCTGGAGAGTATTACTGCCATGTGAGCACCCTAGTGTTCATCAGTTAGTACCAATTTGATGGCAAGTACAAGTGGAGCCCATTCTTCCAATCTTGTGATACCTCACTTCAGATAATGGGCTCAAGTTCAATCTAGGAATATATAAGAGGTGCTAGATCACTGTCGTTTCTTATGATTAATATTCCATTGTATACATATACCAAATTTTAAAAATCCATTCATAAATTGATGGGCACGTGGGTTGTTTCCCCATCTTTGCAATAGTGAATTGTGCTGCCATAAACATTCGGGTGCAGGTGTCTCTATTATAGCATATCTTTTGCTCTTTTGGGTAGATGCCTAACAGTGCTATTGCTGGATCTATTGGTATTTCTATTTTCAGCTCTTTGAGGTATCTCCAAATTCTTTTCCACAGAGGTTGCACTAATTTACAGTCCCACCAGCAGTATAAGAGTGTTCCTGTCTCTCCACATCCTCACCAGCATTTGTTGTTTTGGGATTTTTTGATAGAGGCCCATCTCACTGGGGTTAGGTGATATCTCATTGTGGTTTTGATTTGCATTTCTCTAATGATTAGAGATATTGAGCATTTTTTATATGTTTTTAACTTCGTTGTATACTGACTATACATTCAGGCTCTTGTACCCTAAGGGACCAATTTTTATAAACACACTCCACCCTACTGTCATCAATATTCTTTATACTGCAAATATATTCACTTGAGCCAAGGGTCAGAGGAGTCTTCTACTACAACCTAGAAATTATCCACGGAGAACTGATAATCCTGGTCTTCATTTGAGTCCCGGGATGATGGATAGAATTACATTTCGATATGATTAGTTTCCTTTATAATCCTGTGTATATAATTTAATGCAATTAAAATCAATATTCTGAGAAGGGATCTGTAGGGTTTGCCCAGCTATCAAGGGGTAATGGCAATAAATATGTGAAAGCAGGAAGAAAAACTATAGCTATTGCAGATGCAGTTCGAATCTCAGAAATCCAGAAGTGGTAGGTAGGACAGGATCCCTGACCGCTGTAGGAACATGCCACAGTAACATAACTCTTACTTTAAAATGATGGCTTTCCCCACTACAAATATAAAAATCTTCTCTATTATCATTTCAGATAATCTATATGCCATGTTTACTTTGATACCCCTTGACTATCTTTTGTGAATTGAATATTCAATATATTTCAAATAAAACATTTTTTAAATTGTCACATTATTTATTCTAGCATATCTACTTATTAGATTTGTAATAGCTCCCCAGAGATGGTTAAAAACATGCACGAGATTAATTTAAGCATCCACTATTTTTCACGCATGTCAAAATAAGTTATATCAGGGAAAATAATGCATATTTCTTACCTGATTATAATTTTCAGTATTGTATATCATCTTCAGTGAGTACTAATTGCTACTAACTGGCATTTGATTGAAGTGGTAGAAAGGTGGATTCATTCTGTTCCACTAATTGATTCAAGTTGGATTTTAGCCAAGTCTTATAATCTAAATGTCCAATAATAAGGGAATGATTAATTGAATCTTAGCACATCCATATGACAGAATAATGTGAAGCCATTAAAATGGTATTTTAGAAGAATACTTTGTAAAATTGGGAAATGCATATAATAAATTTACTATCAGCACATGGAGAATAAAATTCACATTCATCATCCCAAACTCTAAGGTCCTACATAATCTGTTCCCTGCATAACTCTTACTTTCTATTGTAGGCATCTGTCTCACTTGGTCATCACACTACATCTACACTGGTCTTTATTTGACTTCTGTAACATCCCAGGACTTTTTTGCTGTGCCTGGAAGGCTACTCCTTACATATTTACAAGAATGATGCCTCTTGCCACTAAGAAGTTCCTTTCCTAACAATGTATTCACTTTCTAGTATATCACTTTGTTATATTACTTCTCCCTATCTGATACTTCCTTATTTTTAGTTTCTTTTTCTATACTTCCTACTAGAATGCAAGCTTCCTGAAAGCAGGGACATTGTCTGTCTTGTTCAGTCTTTTATTCCCAGTGCCTGGAAAAGTGCCTGGCACTTAGTAAAATTTTAATATATGTTTTTTAACAAACAAATGAACAAACCAGCAATTTTTTTTTTTAATTTCAGAAGTAAAAATGCTTATTTTAGAACCCTTAAAAATATAAAGAAGTAAAAAGAGAATTAAAAATTACCAAGAATATCTTTATCTACAGATAATCGTCAAAGACATGTGGTATATGTTAGGGCACAGACAAGTAAATATTAATATATGGCAGTTGGGGTTATCTAATTGCACCCCTCTTTTGTTCTCTTCTTTTTCTTATATTCTTCTTGCTTCTCCCTCTGACAAAATAAAATAAATTAGCCTCATAGAATCATGTATAACATTTGATGATAATTTTCCAGGAATCACTCTCCCTATCTTGTTATGTATTTCTTTGCCAAAAAAAAAAAAAACCCAGATGCTCTCCCAAAGAGGGATTTTGGTGCTCATATTTTTTTGTACTTCCAAAATGTGAAATAGAGCACAATGTGGGGGCAGTGTTGAGTGCTATAGGGACAGATAGGAGACACAGACACTTTTTGGTGGGTCAGAGAATGCCTGTCTTTAGGAGGAAGTAACTTCTCAGCTGAGATCTGAATGTGTTTAAATCAGCCACGCTAGATTTATAAGGTTGGAGACCTGTAGGGTGGGTGAGGCAGGAAATTTCAAACAGAGAAAAACTACTGTATGTGCAAAGTCCCCAAGATGATAGAACATTGAACTTTTAAGAGAAATAAAAGCGGTTCCATGTTTCTAAGGCATGACGGGTGGGAGGAGTTTTGAGGCCGGGGATTCTGTGGGCAGAATCCAGATAAGGAGAGCTTCAGGAGTTAATCTTGAGGACAACAGAAACCTTTACGTGTTGTGTTTCCAGCTCAGAAACTTCAGGATGAGTTTTGTATTTTACAAAGATAATCATAACTGCTCATGGAGAAAAATGGAAATAGAAAAAAATTTGTATCTCGTGTGGCTATACAAATATACAATACATACTTTTTCATTACTGTAGAAGACAAGAAAGCTTGTGTATGTTGTGGATTTACTTCAATTATCCAGGCATCTGGCAATAGGAAAAAGAAAATAAGAGTAAAGCGTTCTTGGTGGCTGCTTCTAGTGAGATTCTTATCATCTGTGATAAAAGCTATCTTTACTTGTTATTATGTTATCACCAAGTTAGGCAAAATGGGCCACCCTGATTCAGCTGCCTGGAGGCCACTGACAGTCTTTTCTCTTGCATATTAGGACTATAGGCATATTTCCTTTTCTAGGTGGTCTCTCTATACTCAAGAAAGACTAGCAGGATAATATCTACCTCCAATGCCATTTCACTTTGCTCCAGAGAAGTAAAATACTAGTGCTTTCTCTTGGTGACTGTTCCACATGCTAACCAGAGTCAATCTTCCTGTATATGTGATTAAATGCAGGTTGACTGGGCTTGCTCTCTATCTGCTGTCACTAGTGCTATGACTTTCGGAATTTACTTGGTGTCTCTGGAGTAGGTTTTTTGGTTTTTTTTGCATCTCCCTCCACTCCATTTTTGCAAACATTCATTTAGCTTTTTCAAAGATCGTATTAGTAGAAGCAGGGTTTTAAAAGGGACAGGGCAGGTGAAAGCATTGTGTCATAAAAATTTACATAGTTTTTCAAAGTATAGAGAGGAATAGTTTATAATCTGGGGACCATTTATAGCCATTTATAATCCACTAAATATTTATTGATCTCCATAATAGGATCAAAGAAAAATAAATAAAAATCAAAACGTTCTTTCTTTTTTTTCCAAAAGCCAATTCTTTTGGTCTGCTGCCAACTCCCTCACAGCTACCCAAAACTTTCATGCCTTTCATTATTCCTGCTTCAAATTAGTTTCTATTACTGCTATAAAAAATTACTAAAACTTTAGAAGACTAGAAGAGCACAAATTTATTATCTAAAGTTTCAGAGGTCAGAAATATGACGTGGGTCTTCTGGGTTAAAATCAAAGTGTCATGATAGCTGTGATCCTTCTGGAGATTCTAGGGGAGAATCCATCCTCTGCCCTTTTCAGTTTTAGGAGGCTGCCCACAGTTCTCAACTGGGGGTCACATTACTCTGACCTCCACTTCAATAATCTCATCTCCTTTTCTGACCCTGAACTTCTTGTTTCTTTTCTACAAGGACCCTTGCGATTACATTTAACCCACTTATGATACCCAGTACAATCTTCCTGTCTCAAGACCCTTGACTTAATTGCATGTACAAAGTCCTTCTTTACATGTAAGGTGACATATTTTCAGGTTCTGGGAATTAGGGCATGAGCATCTTAGGAGGGGTGCATTATTCTGCCTACCACACTTCTGTGTTGTCCATTTAGATCAATTCTACTTGTCTTCATTTTTTAAAATCTACTTTTATGCTGTCATCTTCTCATTTCTGGAAGGCAATAAAAGTACTACCACAACTCAGGGTTGTTGTGAAGAGAAAATGCTTAGAAGGTTCTGGCACACATCAGATACTTAAGAAGCTATCAGTATTGTGGTAAATAATATAATTTTACAGCCACCTTCATGAGGTTGAAAATTCCACTGCCCACATATACTGATGGAATGTGGTAGGACTTATGAGGTGATACATGAGAATTCAGCAAGATATAATACTTTATTAATTGATTCTAGGAACATACACACTCAAATTATGAACAATACAGTTTTTTTTTTTTTTTGAAACAGAGTCTCACTGTGTTGCCCGGGCTAGAGTGCCGTGGCGTCATCCTCGCTCACAGCAACCTCAAACTCCTGGGCTCAAGCGATTCTCCTGCCTCAGCCTCCTGAGTAGCTGGGACTACAGGCATGCGCCAGCATGCCCGGCTATTTTTTCTATATATTTTTAGTTGTCCAATTAATTTCTTTCTATTTTTAGTAGAGACGGGTTCTCGCTTTTGCTCAAGCTGGTTTCTAACTCTTGAGCTCAAACAATCCGCCCGCCTCGGCCTCCCAGAGAGCTAGGATTACAGGCCTGAGCCTCCGCGCCCAGCCAACAATACAGTTTTTTAATTGCCCTGGATAAACATCAATATTTTAGCAACTCTAGCAGAAAATGACGAACAAATTATTTGCAACACTGGCTTCCTTTCACATCTGTGGCAAGATAAAAATATCTACATTTGTGTATTTTCAGTCTACTTGTTTCCTCTATGTTGAAGAAGGTTCTTAATATTTTTCCATTGCAATTCTCTATCTCCACCCACATCTAGTGAATATTCCCTTTGTTTCAGCTGTGCCTTTGGGCTTTGGTGATAGAAAGGGCTTTGTTCACTCAAGAGAGAACAGGAAGAATTGTGGATTAAAGAAAAATAAATAGGGGCTCAGAGTTGCAGTGGGGAAGGGAGATTTTGAGGAATCAGTTGTGATTCAAGGGAAGGATATTGCTAATGACAGAAATAGAAAATGTTTTAAAGATTTTAGAGCAAGGTGAATATATTTCTTACCCTTTGACATTATGTGAGATATGCCAGTAATAATGATTTTTTTTCATTTCTTTTCATTACTTCCAGTTGCTGGATTCTATTTTGTTTAATCCAACTCAATGCCTGGACTGGTCATGTGGGGCTTCGTTTTTGTTTAAATTACAAAACGGTGGGTATTTTATATTCGCTTCAAGTCTCGTAAACCCATTCCATGTCAATCATACTCACCAAACCATTTACAGTCCATCTGTCTTCTCCTCCAGCAATCTTCATTACTCCCTATCCCTCTTCTCTCAGAGGAAGAACTGATCCTTCCTCTGTTCAAGTTCACTTTTTCCAACTGTTCTGACAATATCATTCTTACCTTCGATCTACAAACATGTCCTCAAAACACACAATTTTACCTACATTTCCTTGCAAACAGCTGCCCTCATCTTCTCCCTTCTATAAACTGTTAAAAGACTAAAAATCATTTATTGTCTTTCATTTTCACTTTGCTAGTAAACTCACTTTGATATGATTTCTGATTTTAATAAGATAAACAATGCACTTATAATCATAAAATCCAGTGACTGCCTTTTATTTAATTTGACTAGTATATACAATAATAATTATCATGCTTTTCTCCCTTCACTATTGTACATATTTCCCTCCTTCATTCCATTAGTAATTCTCTTTCTCACTTTCTTTCTGCTCTACCCCCAACTGTTGGTGAATCCCCTGGTTTAATCTTTGACCTTTAACCCATTAGAAATACTTTATGTGTGATACTCTCTTCTGCAGATTTTCTTAACACTAATGGACCTTCTCAAATAAACAAAATTAAAAAGGCCAAAATAAATTCATCTCTAATGTCTCCTGCATTTCTTATTTCATTAAATGAAGTCAAGTGGCATTATTGTTCCTTGATTGCACAAATGTAAAAACTCAAGCATCTTTGATATGCCTTCCTTCAATTTCATATCAGTTGGTTACCAAGTCACTCTTATCATTCTGCCTATGTTAAATATACAATCCCTCCTCACTGCTCCATAAGTCTATTAGTTCAGACTTCCTTTCCCAGTTCTCTCAATTATTTTGAATCACAAGAGCCTTCTTGTGATGTATCTTGCTCTCTGAGTCTTCCTTTCCACAGATTTGAGCATGGTATTTCCTACTTTAACACTTCGTTTAAATATTGGCCAAAAAAGGACAATATATAAGACCTTTACAGTATGATCAACTGATATGGATTAAATATTTGTGTTCCTTCCCTCAGATTTATATGCTGAGTTCCTGATCCCCATTTTGATGAAGTTTGAAGGTGGGGCCTTTGAGAGGTAACTGGGTTTTGATGAGATTATGGGAGTAGAGTCCCCATAATGGGATTGGTTCATTTATAAGGGGATGAAAAGACTAGAACTCTCTCTGGGCCATGTGAAGATACAATGAAAAGGTAACTGTCCCCAGGCCAGGAAGTGGGCCTTTATCATAACCCAACCATGCTGGGACCCTAATCTCGGAGTTATAGTCTCCAGATCTGTGGGAAATAAATGTTTATTGTTCAAGTCAACCAGTCTATGATATCTTGTTCTATCAGCCTGAGCAGACTAATACAATCACAAATTCCTTTTCTTCATTATGAAGCCACATATTATTTTTAACCATACTAACTTATTTTAAAAATGGTATGCAGAGCTGAAGGATGCTACTATTTAAACATCAAGAAAAAACTCTCTAAAGGCACATAAAAGCACAGCTTTCAGCAGTATGCTGCAGCTGTAAATGCTGGAAAGAGGCTCTAATGGACAAAACACTTGAGCACAGACAGTAACGAGAGGCTGGTTGAATCTGTGGCACTTCAGAGGCACAGTGATAAACATTTGACAGCACCAAGAGTGGCTCAAAAAGGGCTAACCACTGGCAATACTGTGGGGAAAAAATTAGTTTCTTGGCATTTTTACAGCTTCCATTTCCCTTTTTGAAACCTTCCTCTTCTTTCCCTGTCCTTCTTCTCCTCTCTTTTCTCTTTCCAAACAAATATGCATGATATTTCTCCATCCAAGGGCTTATAACCTACCCAAGGGCCCGTTCTATGAATGGTTCATCTGTACATTTCCTGAATCTGATTTTTTGCCCAAATTCATCTACCCTGCATTCCATTTGCACAGGATAAGCAGAATAATTTCTGTGGCCAAATACCCAACAGGAATCTTCTTCTTCTATATTGTCTGTGGCAAATGGTATTTTTCAAAGATGGCTATACAATATGTTTCATCTCATATACTTTTTTAGAACCTTGCTAATCTCACCAAAAGTTGGAGGTTAATTCCCCTCCCCTTAATTCTGAGCAGAGTTATGACTCATAGATATCCAGAAGAATGTGGCTATGTGTGTGTGTGTGTGTGTGTGTGTGTGTGTGTGTGTGTGTGTATGTATGTGTGTATATATGTAAAAAATATATATATATAAAATATAATATATTTTTTAAAAAACTTTAGAGGCCATTTTTAAAAGCACACAGCATCCATCTTGTTAGCTGAGGGACTCAACTCCGAAGCCCTAGGCTTCCATGTAAGCAGTCTAGCTGCTGAGGCTGTCATGCTGTGAGAAGCCCAAAGCAGCCCATGTAGAGAAAACACAAGTAGAAGCCCTGAGATTACATGGAGAGAGATAAGGAGAGGGATGGGGGCTTATTTAGCTCCCAATGACTTTTCATTCTGTTATTTTCTTTAACAGAATGAAAAGATAGAAGGGATCTGAATCCTTGACATTATTCATCAACTAAATTAGCCACCCCTGGAAATGTTCTACCTCTTATATATAGAAAATCTCTTGTATCTGAGAAAACATATTCTGATTTATTTAAGAAATTGGATTTAAGTTTTCTGTTATTTGCTGCTTACATAATCATAACTTTTAAAATACCTCAATATAAATGCATATGGTAGTCAATCAAGGGTTATAACTATATTACTTACATTATGATTTAGGGCTAAGGATGCTCAGAATAATCAGGGAAATAAAAATAGTGAACAGTTGTCAAAATAATTGAAAACCAGGACAAAGAATTGGTTATAAAAATTTACTAGGCTGCAAACTGACTGGATAAATAATTAGCTCATGTCAGGATAACTGAAGGAAGGTAATGTTTTTTAATTAGGAAAGCCATCAAAAATCATCCATATAACCAGTCCCCTGGGCCATGGCCTTTCAGAAGGTCTAGTGTAATAGGGAGGCTAACTGAATAAAATATAAAGTACACACACAGAGAGTATTCTCTTCTATGGAGTAACCAGAAACAGAGGCAAAGTGATGGAGTTACAGTGAATGAACTGGAGAAAACCAACTCAAGACGTGCAACATATGGTGGGCCTAGGCTCATGTCATAAAAACTTGGAAGAGCAATAGGATAGCCTACTAGTACTGACTCCTTGAGCAGGCAGTAATAACCTTGAATTAGTGCTTATTTTGTGTTAGGCATTATTCTAAGGACTCTACACTTACCAACTCATTTAATTCTCAGCAAAATCCTATGAAGCCTGTACATTAATTATTTCCCAATTTTCAGCTAAGGATACAGATACAGGGAGGCTGAATAGTTTATCCATGGTCTTATAGCTAGTATGTGCAATTCTGAGGTTTAAACCCCACACATACTAGCCTTAGAGTCTATGTTTTAACTTCCGTGTTGTATTTTGGGAATGATTTACATGGTTGACTTTGCAAGAATTTGTCATGTTTCTGTTAGGTTTGGTTCAGGAGCAGGGAGGTAATTAACCCTTCAGATGGTAGATATCATGGATCAAACTGTGAGGAGATAAGTACTTCCCTGCCATGAAATGGAATAATGATGACATCTTAGGGGAATTTTTCTGTTTTAAACAAAGCCATTTTAAATATAAAATGTCTTGTCAAAAAGAACATCTATGTTGTAATAGGAATGCAGATGTGACATGTCTGAAGTACAATTAATAAGCAAGCCATGGGGGAAATATTCTATCAATATAAGAAATATTTGAGGGCAAAGAGTCATTTCATTAGTTCATGCAAGTCTCACAGTGACAGCCTGCTCTGACTTAAGCTAGCTCTGACTAGTCTCAACCAAAATATTTTCAGGTACAATCAGTGTGAAGTTTTAAGCCACTCTCAGACAAATAGATAATATTGTCTAAGCAGCATGATCAAATACGTCAATACTCAATGTGTGTGGGAGGGATTAAAAATGAAGATGATTCATGTGAATAAATTGCTTGACTTTAGAAATTGGAGCTATAAAGAAAATTCTCTTTTTTTTAAAGATATGCTTACAATTTTGTATTCTTTTTTTTTATTTCAGCATATTATGGGGGTACAGATGATTAGGTTATGTATGATGCCCTTTCCCCCCCTGCCCCCCAAGTCTGAGCTTCAAGTGTGTCCATTCCCCGGGAGGTGCACATCGCACTGATTTAAGAATGAGTTTATTGAAAGAGAGAACAGAGAATGAACACTGACAAAGAAGAGATGTGTTAATACATTGATGGAAAACATTGGAAGTCATAAGGATACTTCTGAGAAAGAAAATCAGAGCAGCGAGGCTAAGAAAAGGTAACTCTGGCAGCAAAAAGTGTAAACATTTTTAGAAGTAGGAAGAAAAAAAATTATTGTAACTGAAAAAATGGTTCTTTACATTAGAGAATATTTCTCACTCATGCACTCACTCACGAACATGCTCAGAATAGGAAATTTATCTAAAAATTTCAGCAAAAGGCAGCCAACTCTTTTACCAAAGCTGAAGAATAAAATGCAAAAAATCCAATTTTGAGTAATCTATCTTGGAAGTTATTCTGAAATCAATATTTTATTTTTCTTTTTGATTTTTTTAAAAAAAGAACTCTCGAAGAAGTTAATCTTTAATTGCATAGTGTCATTTTGCATTCAGCATTATACACTTTAAGTAATTTTACTCAATTTTATGAGCAGCTAATTTTAAGAAGTTTGTTCTTAAATGGCCTCAGGTCTTGGCGTAGGCCAGATTCCTCTGTGGTTTGAACAGCACAATATCCCATTGAACATTTCCCACGAATCTGATTATCATTTCAAAGAAATACTCTCATTGTTATGGCCAGAGAGAATCAGAAAAATTTATCTGTAGCATCCAAACAGATGAGATGGAAGGGGAGAAGGGAGGACATTACTATTCTGACACTGTCCCTGGTCTAAGATCTTCATGAGTTTGTTGCCTATGGATGCTAAGAACCTTCCAGCAAATTTAAGGAAAGTCTTAGTAATGGTAGAATTAGGTCACCTAGTCTACTTCTGGGTCTTCTAGGACATTTACTTTTTAAACAAACTTAATCTATAAAGATTATGAAATCATTTGGTTATCATGGCAGGGGTTTGTGAAATAATATGTCAGAAAATAAGAAAGAAGAAACTCATTTTTGGAAAATTAGAGGATTCTCTAAGATGTTGGCTGACTGAACGAAGCTTCCACTTGACATCAAATTCAGAGCTCTAAGAAGCAGCGCTTGAGTTCACCCTCCTCTCCAGCTTGCAGGCATAAATTACCAGAGAAGCACTCAATCACTGAACTAGTTCATTGTCACCTCTGAATTCTGTTTAAGATTAAAGGGAGGGGCTGGGGGGGAGGATCAATCACCTCAACTGTGAGAAATGAAAGGATGTGTGTATAAGGCCAAACTGTAGGAAAGAATTAGGTTGCTATATCACTACGATGTGAATAAACCAACTTTTATATTAGATGCATAAATGATTTCTTTTCTTATAAGGTGTTTTACAAACACAGAAAGTTGCAGCTTAGACCATTGTTAAGGGCCTGAATCACTTGCTTTATATGTTAACATAAGTGAGTGTAGTCAAGAAATTACAAGCACCCAGTTTAGTAACACAATCTAATTATTTACCATTTCATTGCCCATCTTAAGTGTTCATCTTTGAGCAGTGACATCTAAAAGACTCCTCTATTTTTTTTTTAAACCATGTACCGGAATGTGCTACTGGTACATCATTAACTTTAAATTTTGTCTTTTGGAAAATTAGAAATAATACCTCTCCCTAACTTTAAACACACAGTAATGATGAGTGGCAAATAAGATAAAATTTGTAAACTAAAAATGTCACACAAATGGTAGTTTCATAATTATGTCTTGTGTTCTGCTTGTTTTCATTGTCAAGAGAACCAGACTATATTTATTGTATATACATTTTTTGATGAAAAATCAAAATCATTGTTGTGTCAGGTCCAAGTTTATATTACAAGTGTAAGTCAGATTGATCCCTCATATACAACTGGCACTTAAGTTCTACTTACTTTCATCGAATGATCCCTTTCATATAATATCATGTATCCACCATCACAGTATTATACAGAGTAGTTTCACTGCTCTAAAAATCCCCTATGCTCCACCTATTCATCCCTCCCTCCCCACTAACCCCTGACATTGATCTTTTTACTGTCTCCATATTCTGCCTTTTCTAGAGTTTTATATAGTTGGACTCATACAGTATATAAACTTCTCAGACTATCTTCTTTCACTTATCAATGTGCATTTAAGTTTCCTCCATGTGTTTTTGTGGCTCGATAGCTCATTTCTTCTTATCATTGAATTATATTTCATTGTACGGATGTACTATGGTTTGTGTATACATTAACCTATTAAAAGATATCTTGGTTGCTTCCAATTTTGGACAATTGTAATTAAAGTTATTATAAAAATTTATGTGTGGATTTTGGGGTAGAGATAAGTTTTTAACCCATGTGGATAAATATGTAGCAGTGAAACAGTTGGATCATGGGGTAACTTGTGTTTGCTTTGTGAGAAACTGCAAATCGTCTTCCAAAGTGACTTTACCTTTATGCATTCCCACATAAATGAATGAGAATTCCTGTTGTTCCACATCCTCACCAGCACTTGGTGTTGTCAGTATTTTGGAATTAAGCCATTCTAATATGTGTATAGTGATATCCCATTGTTTTAATTTGCAGTTTCCTAATGACATGCTGCTGAGCTTTTTAAAATATGCTAGCTTGCACTATATATCTCATTTGGTGAGGTATCTGTATAGATCTTTTGCCCATTTTTAATTGGGTTGTTTGTTTTCTTATTGTTGAGTATTTAATCTTTTTATATTTTGGATACAAGTCCTTTATCAGGTATAAGTTTCCAAATTTTTTTTTACTAGTCTGTATTTTTTCATTTTCTTAATATGATTGTCAGAGCAGAAATTTTAAATTTTAATAAAGCTCTGCTTATCAATTTTCTTTCATAGATAGTGATTTTGATGTCAATTCTTACATTTTTATTAATAGTGCAAGATAATAACATTAATGATAACTAAAGTATTGAGTTCCTACTATAGACCAGGCACTCACTCAAACTTTCAAGTTATGTATCTCCCTTTTCTACACAGATATGTTTTATCAACAAATGGATTTAGACATTGATAAATGCATATTGATAATTTCATTTTAATTTATTTTTTAATAATTTCCTTTTTAAGCTAATCACAGATCTACCTAAGATATTATGCAAAAAATTCTTTGAATTTTTTTTTAACCATTTGAAAAAAGATTTTCCTGTTTTAGCTTCAATATAAAAAGAGCTTGGATGTCATCACTGCTGTCATTACAATGAGAAAAAGCTTGAAAACTGAAAATCAATGACTTTTCTTGGATACACCAGAGAATTGAGGTTGCAGGGCAAACTACCATCTCCAAATCTATAGAGACAGGTCCATACAGAGAGTCACAGTTGAGATCTTCTTATCTAGACCAGAAGCTGCTGATGTCATAAAATAGTATTAGTACCAGGAACAAATGTCTGGGTTTCAACAAAATGTTACAAGTCATGTCAAGAAAATAGAAGAAAAGAAAATCCCACCACAATCTGATTATGTGAATAGATCAGTAAAATCAATAAACCTTTATCCAGAGTAACCAAGGAAAAAAAAAGAGAGAAGACAAAAACTACTAGTATTAGGAATGAAAGGAGCCATCACTACTGATCCCATACATATTAAAAGGATAGTAAAGGAATACTACCAACAATTCTATGCCCACAAATCTGATAGCTTAGTGAAATGGACTGATTCTTTGAAAGAGACAATCTATCAAAACTGACACAAGGAAAAATAGATAACATAAATAGCTCTATTAGTATTAAAGAAATAGGGTCAATAATTAACCTTTGAAAAAAGAAAGCACCAGGCCCAGATAGTTTCTTTGTTGAATTCTGCCAAAATTTAAGAAAGAAATATTACTTCATTTTTATAATCTCTTCCATAAAATTGCAGGAAAGAAAATGCTTTAGAACATATTCAATAAGGCCACAATTGCATAGTACCCCAACAAGATAAAGACAGTATAAGAAACAAAAATCACTAAACAATATCTTTAATGAACATAGATGTAAAAATTCTCAACAGGCTAAAGAAGAAAAATCATGTGATCATATCAATTGATACAGAAAATGCATTTAACAAAATCCAACACCTATTCATGATAAAAAATACAAGGAAACTTGAAATAGGGGGAAACTTCATAAACCTGATAAAAATATATACATAAAAACTAGAACTATTATTATACTTAATGGTGAGATAATGAACACTTTTCCCCAAAGACCTGGAAGAAGACAAGGATTTCCTCTCTTACCACTCCTATTCACCACCATCCTGAAAGTCCTAGCTAGTGCAATAAGAAAATAAAATATATCAAAGACGTATAAAGTTAAAAGGAAGAAATAAAATCTTTGGTTTATTTGCAGATGAGATGATTTGCTATATATAAAATTCCAAAAATTGACGACAAAAAATCTTTAGACTAATAAGTGAGTACAACAAGGTGCAGGATACAAGGTTAACCTTCAAAATTCAGTTGTTTTCCTATATACCAACAATGAGCAACAAGAATCTGAAATTTTAAAAAATACCATTTAAAGCAGCACAAAAAAAAGAAAATACTTAGATATAAATCTAAGAATATATGAACAGAATCTATTTGGCACGAACTAAGAAGATTCTGATGAAATAAATTTTAGAAGAGCTAAATAAATTGAGAGACATTACATATTCATAGATTGGACAACTCAGTATTGTTAAGATGTCAAATCTTCCCAACTTACTCTATAGATTCAATGTAATCTCAATGAAAATGACAACAGGCTATGTTTAATATCAGCAAACTAATTGTAAAGTTTATATGGAAAGGCAGAAGACCTAGAATAGCCAACACAATACTGAAGAAGAAAATTGGAAGACTCATATTACTCAATTTTAAGACTTAATTATAAAGCTACATCAACAAAGACAATATAGTTTTGATGAAAGAGTAGACACAGATCAATGGAACAGAAGTGAGAACCCAGAAATACACTCACACAATGTAGTCGACTGGTCTTTGACAAAGAAACAAAGGCAATTCCATGAAGAAAAATTATATTTCCAACAAATGGTTCTGGACCAATTGAGAATTCATATGCAAAAAGTGAACCAAGACAAACAACTTATGTCTTTTACAAAAATTAATTGAAAAAATGGATCATAACCTAAATGTAAAATATAACACTATAAAACTTATAGAAGAAAAAATAGGAGAAAATTTAGGTCTGACCTTGGGTTCAGTGATAAGGTCTTAGAATACCAAAGACATGATTTATGAATGAAAAAGAAATATGTTGGACTTTTTATTAAAATTAAAAAATTCTGTAAAAAAGACATGGTTAAGACAAGGAAGGATAAACCACACATGGGAAAAAACGTTTATAAAACATATATCTGATAAAGAACTATTAGCCAAAATATACAAAGAACTCTTAAAACTCAAAAAGAAACAACCGAATTTTAAAAAATTGGTAAAAGATCTAAACGGACAACTTACTAAAGAAGATATACTTATGAAAAATAAGCATATAAAAAGATGTTCAACATCATATGTCATTAAGAACTTGCAAATTAAAACAACAATGAAATGATACTATTTACTCATTAGAATGTTTAAAGTCCCCAAAATATTGACAATACTAATTGCTGGTGCAGATGTGGAGCAACAGGAACTCTAATCTGTTGATGGTGAAAATGAAGAACGGTATGGCCATTTGAAAGACAATTTGCTAGATTATTATAAAGCTGAACATAGATTTACCATACAATCCAGCAATCATACTCCTAGCTATTTACTCAATACACATAATAAAAGTGTATTTGAGCAAAAACATGTAGAAGAATAAATGGAAAAGCAGAATCATATGAAATATATTAAATTCCTAATATACATTCGATGCACTTAAAAAATTCCTGGAAATAAAATCCTGATAGCAGATGCCTCCACTGGAGCATCCTTCCATTTATTTCAGAAGAAATTGCTCCAGTGTGACACAAACTCTTCTAGATAATAAGAAAATGGCTCTTTTTTATGAAGTCACAACAATCTTGATTACAAAATCTAACAAGGACATCACCGACCCCTCTCTAACTAATTATAGAACATTTCTCTCATGACATAGTTGCAAAATGCTAAACGAAATATTAACAATCAAACTTACAATTGTAGGTGAAAGAATAATACATGTGTTAAAAATTCTGCACTAGACTCCAACAGACCAGAGTAAAAATCAAAATGGAGTTACCCATGCTAAAGTTTTATATCACCAATCCCAAACTAAGTTGTTTTCTCACCTTTCCAGAAATCAAGAGAAAGACATAATAGCCAATTCCTCACCCGCTAAAAGGCCAATTTTAATCATGATAACGAGGTTCCTTCAGCTTTAATCCTCACACACACCCAAAAAGGTAGCCTGAAATAAATTGATGCTAACTAAAACGTAGAAAACAAAAAAAGGTAGAAAAATGATTATGTTAAAATTTGTTTTTAGAAAACCTTTGCTGAATTCAACACACATTCATAATTTAAATTTAAAGACAATCATTAGCATGTCAAGTATACAAAGAATTATCAACTATAAGAAATGACAGTGATCTAGCACCACTTAACTTTCCTGGATTAAACTTAAACCCATTATCCAAAGTGGGGCACCACAAGAGCAGAAGAACGGGATCCATTTGTCCTCACCATCAAATTGGTACTAACTGATCAACACTAGGTTGATCACATGGCAAAAATACTCTCTAGGGATTAGGGGCATGGGGGCACAAATCTTCAACTAAAGGACACAGGGAGCACTAAAAGGAGGGAAGGACATGCCTTTAACCCGCATTTGGGTGAGGCAAAGACATAAAGTGTAACTATAATGTTTGTACCCTCACAAAACCCTGGAATAATAAATAAATAAAAAAAAAGAAATGCTTTTCTTTTTATTGCTCAGTAATATTCCGTTGTACCACAGTTTACTCCTTCATTCTCTTGGCAATGGATGCCTGCACAATGCCTAGTTTTGGGCCATTAAAAATAAAGCTGCTGTAACAATTCTTGTACAAGTCTTTTTGTGAATATATGATTTCATTTTGGGGTTGGTGTAGATACCATGGAGTAGAATTGCTAGATCACAGGGTAGGCAGGTGTTCAATTTTATTTTAAAAACTGCTAAACCTTTTCCCAAAGGGATTGTGGCATTTTATATTCCTACCAATATGTATGAGAGCTCCAATTGCTCTATAACTTTGTCAGCATTTGATGTCTTCCATCTTTTTTATTTTAGCTGTTCTGGTGGGTGCTGTAATGGTATCTTATTGTAGTTTTAATCTGCACTTCTCTGATGACTAATGATGTTGAGTACATTTGTATGGGTTAATTGGACATTTATATATCTTATTTTATGAAGTGTCTGTTCAAAATTTTTGCCCATTTTTGAAGGTTGTTCACTGAGTTCTTTATTAAATCCTTGATAACAGTTTTTTGTTAGATATGTTTTTCCCAGTCTATGGCTTGCCTATTAATTTTCTTAATGATATCCCTTAATGAGCAGAAGTTCTTAATTTTGATGAAGTCTAAGTGTCAATTTTTTGCTTTATGGTTATTGTCCTCTGTGACATCTCTGAGAAATTTTTGACCACCTCCAAGTCACAAAGATATTCTCGTATGTTTTCCTTTAAAAGTGTTTCTAACTCCCCTCCTCCTTCAAGCCTGCATCCATCCCTCTTGACTTCCCCACAGTAGATGTTCTTTGTGAAGCGTTGCTCAGCCTTTCAGCTGCTCCTCTTGGAAATGAGGGTGGAAGAGGAGTAGAAGCGGCCCATCAGGCCCGTCTTCCTTCCTCAGATTTCCTGAAATCCTGGTGAATAAATATTTCTCCATCTTGTTTTGTGTATATATCTCATACCCTGACCCCATGAAAGATATTGTTAGCCCCACTTTACAGATCTGGGAAATGAGGCTTGCAAAGGTGAAGTAACTTGCTCAAAGTCACACAGCTCCACAGCTCACAGGGTTGGAGCTGCGAATCACACTGCAACTTCCTGATGCCAAAACTGTGGTCATAACCATTCCACTAACCCTGACACCGCACTGTTCAATGCTCTTGCTTGCCAGCATTACAGACTCTGAAGAGCCTTACTCTCATTTTATTGTTACCACTGCAACCCTCCTTCCTAGTTGTATTGTTCATGTTTCTTAATTGGTTTGTCTTATATAATAAAGTGATGTATTGAAATGTGATTCATATTCATCCTATAATTCATGTAATAATAATTAAAATTCATGATTCATAATCTTCATATAATTTATAACAGGATTCATGCAATAAATTGCTGACTCAGATTTGAAACGCTTTGCTGCCCTTTCTTAAAGGACTATTTACAGCAAATTTTAGTTTACTTTTTTCTTAGGGAAAATTTTAAATTAGTACAGTGAAATTGTGAAAACTATTAAGTGGGAGGGGGCAGTGTGGCAAAATATCTGTTTTGCATGAAAAGATTCAGCCTTCGCCAGTGGCCCACTTTTCTGTCCTGACCCAACTGCTATTCTAACTCTAAGCAAAAAAAAAAAAGAGAAAGAAAAAAGAAAACAAAAGAGACCTTCCAGATCTCTCTCCATGCTGGATAAGGATCAGAATAAAGACATATGTTATTCATTAATTTTTTTCTCCTTATTTCTGGTTCTAAAAAGTATACAAGTTATCTTCAGTAGATTGTAGGCATAAATGAATGCAAAATGTATGATCCTGGGAAGGACTTCCACTTTTTAAGAGAGTTATTTTATAATTTATAGCAGTAATGTTAATATTGTCCTGATTTAACATGCTGCACAGGGGCCCGTAGCATATTTTTGTGAGTTTAGTCGGGAAAAGTGCCAGGAATCTGAATTTTTCCTCCATAATAGACCATTAGAGGGCACATAAATCATGATGTATGTCATCATGGCACAGTTTGGGGGTAGAGTGTTGAATTGCTCTTCCTGTTAATATTATAGTTCTTGTTGAGGTCATTGTTATTGTTATAATTCTAGATTTTTCACTTTTAAATTTGGGTGTCAAAGCTGGGCTACAGGGCCCCCTGCCTAGGGCAAAGTGGAATTTGCAGTGGAATGTTTGTCAACGGTGGCCTGGCTGGGTTGGCACAGCTGCACAGTGGTGGCAGGGGGTGATGGGCAAACAGGTATTGGAGCACTTAGGAAGAAGTATGGGGCCTCAGGGGCTGATCATGATACTGCGACTCAGCTTAACTCAGAGAATATTCTAGATATGTTCTATGGGCAAAGCAGGCCACTGAGCTAAAAAATGCAGCCAAACAACACATGCCTGAAGCCATGGGATGTTTTTTTTCTCTTTTCCCTTAAGTTGAATTCCCCTGGAAAGGTCCTAAGCTAAGGATCCAAGTGTAAGAGATTTACTAAGGATTTCCCAGGAGCAAGGGAAGCAGGACAGGGAAGGGGTAGAAACAAGGAAATGATGTGGTTTCAAGTGATCTCATACTCAGCCTGATTCTGAGGGAAGAGTTAATGGAATGTCAGTTGTACTGGGTTTGTCCTGCTTCGTGGAGAAGCAGCTGGCATTTGTACTTCTGCACCAGTCCGTCATGTCACTGGCTACTAGCTGGGAGTACTGGGATACAGGAGCTGGTAAGTAGACTCCCAAGCACTTGCTGTTCTCTGCACAAAAGAGACAGCTGCAGGGCCCAAGGGCAAGCCTCAGAAGGTCACAGGTGCTGGAGAATGCTACATTGAGCCTGTGACAGGACTAGGTGGGCTACAACAATATCCAGGGTCCACTACAGCTTCTATGGTGTCACAGTCTTTCTAGGATTAGAAAACATTAAATATGGATTAATAAAATAGATATCTCTGGATCTGCTTGTTCTTCCTCCCCACCAAGGAAAAGCAGAACTAAGCCTGTTTCCTTCACCAATATAACAATAAAATGATTTGTAAGGTGCTCTCAATTTTGATACTCTCTCTTTTTTTTAAACATTTGTACAGTATGTATGGTATAATCCAGCAGAAGATACCACTCCCTCTCTCTTCCTCCCTCCCCCATACTCATTCACACAAATGCAAGGGAGCACATATGCATCTGTGAGTTTTCGTATTATGGGAAATTTTATGTGGTTTTCTTTCTTTAATTTAGAGATGGGGTCTTGCTGTGTTGCCCAGGCTGCAGTGTAGTGGCTATTCACAGGCGTAATCATCATAGCGCACTACAGCCTCGAACTCCTGGCCTCGAGCGATCCTCCTGCTTCAACCTCCCAAGCAGCTGGGACTACAGGTGCACACCATTGTGCCCTGCTGTAGTGTTTTCTTGCTCTGTTCTACTCTCTTTTGTCTCCCTAGTGTATACCTTCTTTTCCTAAAAGGTCTAAGTCAAAAGTCACCCTTACATGATGCCTTGCCCACACTTCTTCCCACTGAAGAATTCATAGCTTAAGTTCTAGCCCCAGCATGTTCCATGCATTCAGCTTTTGTAGAACTTTTCACATTACAGTTCCTTGTTTGTAGTCTCTATCTCCTTGGGGGGCAAAGACTGTCATGGGTATCCTTGTATCCTCTAGCAAGCCCAACCTCCACTAAGTGTGCCGTGCACATACTAGGCCCCCAGAATGCTTCGTAAGTCAAATTAAATGAAGCACTTTGAAAGTGCCTTCATAACTTTCTCGCCTACCTCATGCTTCTCTGAGTAACTACTGTCAGTTGAAAAATTAGGCACTCCTCTTTTTGTCCACCATCCCTGTTTTATTGTTTGAGCATCAGTTTTTCTATTGTTGTGTAACAAATCATCACAAACTCAATGGCTTAAAATAACATGTGTTTATTATCTCACATTTGCCGTGGGTCAGGAGTCTGGGCACAGCTTAACTGGGTCCTCTGTTCAGGGTCTCCCAAGGCTGCAATCAAGATGTTGACCGAGCGGCGTTCTCACCCCAACTGGGGAAGAATTCACTGCCCAGCTCATTCAGGTTGTTGACGGGATTCATTTCGTTGTGGCTATAGGACTGAGGGCCCTGGCTTTGTGGTGGCTGGAGGCTGAAGGCCACCTTAGGTCCTAGAAGCCTAAAGGTCATTGATGTATGGTCATACCTAGAGTGAAGCCAGCATGATATTGTGCTCAATGAGGAAAATAAAACTGGATAGAATTTATTTGATTATTTAGAACCCTGGGAACATCCAAATTCAAGTTCTGGGTCTCTCCATTGACACATACTCATAGATTCTGTGATATTGAGGAAATTGGTTCACTTCTTTTTATCTCAGTTTCTTTGTTTACATGCAACAAAGGACCTTTCTGTGAAAATCTCTAAAGAAATGTTTAGTACATTCAGTCATTTTGGTTCTTGGATTAGAGAAATCAATTTTGAATCCTGGCTCTGCCCCTTCCTGTTCAGGTGACCTTGAACAAGTTATTTAACATCACTGAGCTTCAGTTTCCTCATATGTAAAACCAAGATAATTATGGTGCTTGTCTTCCAGGATTGTCCAGAGGATTAAACGAAGATGTTTAAATAAAGCGATATACACATACTCGGACCATAATTATTAATATATGCCTAGCACAATAAATGTTAGCTATTGTTATTGTTACTTAAAATTTGAAGTTGCGGTGCATGTTAACCAGACCCTGGGGATGATGAGCTGAGTTTGGGTAGGTTATCTGGAAGACCTGAGTTGAGGACTGGGATGTTTTCCACTCTAGCAAGTGTCTTTTTCTCTACAGACCTCTGTTTGTTCTTGGCCTTTAAGGTGGTACATGTGTGTGTGTGTGTGTGTGTGTGTGTGTTTGCACACGTGTATTTAAAAGTGTAAGGAGTGGATGATGAAAAAGGGGTGGAAAGGAGAAAATGAAAGAAAGTCCCTAGCATGATTCAGCCCCACTCTGAAGCAGAAGCATGTTGCTAAATCAGCCCACCGAGGAAAGAGGAGCACACGGCCCTGCCAGCCGCCTTCTTGGGAAGCTGACATCACTTCTCACCCTCATTGCTTGGGTGGACTGTTTTCAAACCTGGGGTCTCATCTTTCACCGTGGCCTAATCCTTTCAGGTCAATAGGACAGGGCTGGAGGGCAGAAAGCCTGGTTTTCATGGAAGCATCTCCTAATAGCTGACACATCTATTGCCACTCATGGAGAGAGGCCTGGTTTTCACTCTGTGTTCTGTGTGATCCGTGTTCAGAGTTGGGCTGCCCAGTGTTGGCCCCTATGCTAGCTATGAAACGGGTGTCTCCCATGGTAAAAGAGAAGACAGTACCCTTGCACATAGTCATTCCTTAGCAATTGTGAAACAACAAGTAGTGTGCTTGTTGAAGCTCAGGCTGAGCTAAATGTGTATTCCTGTGCATCTACCTCTCGTAGCTGCATGGCCATCAACAGATTAGTAAATGTCTCAGTAGGTGATGGGCAGCACTGAATCATCCTCACTCTTTTATTACTTTAAATTCATTAATATTTCCATGAGGGTTTATGAAGTGTTCTACTCTGTGTGCAGCATTGTATCACGGATACACTTTGCAGATGGCCACAGGTCTCACCAGACTCTAATGTTACACCCAGTTTTTTATGTCACTACCTGGCTGCTAAACATCCTTGGATTTGTGACGCTAAATCTAAACCCCAGAGGAGTGGTTTTCAGTGTGTGGTCATTATTACCTGGGAACCTGTTAGAAATGCAGATTGCTAGAGACTATTTCAGATATACTGAATCAAAAGCTTTGAGAGTGGGGACAAGTGAACCGTTTTAGCAAACCTTCCAGGGGCCCCTGATGCTCAGTGAGATTTGAGGATCACAACTCTGGAGTTTAGGTCCCTTATTATCCCATCATATAGGGCACATTGCCCTCTGGATCTGTAGTCTTCATATCCCTTCATGCACAATAGCTATAAGCTTGATGTCCTCACTCAAGTTGGAATTGATTCTTACTGATTCATTATTGCTACAGTTATTTACTGACTTAAGATCATTACATTGCCAGGGACAAAAGGTCCACAAAAGGTGGAAATGGAACCAACAGTCAATAATGTTGGGTTATACAACTGACCTCCCTAGGTTGAGCTGAAAAAATACTCTAATAAAATACGTCCTGAGAACTCCAAAAGCTTGATAGCATGATCCATCAGGCATGAGGGATGCACAGGAGTGGTGCCTCATAGGCCGTAATAAGACCATCAAAGATAAAAGGGTTTCTCAGTTTCTGCTCAGTGCTGTCCCTGGGCTGTGACCCCAGTGATTAACTGTGTGCCCCAGAAGCTCTTGATGGGTTTGGAGGTGCCTGAAAGACAGGGATTCTGACCTTGACTGGGTGACGTCGGTAAGTCATTTGGCTCTGCAGACTTGAGTCTGTAAATATGAAAGTCCTGAAGGGGTTGCTTCAATATCCTGTACCTCTGTTCACAGGGTGACGGGATTGGTCTTTCCAATATAATTTGGGGTAAAACTGCTGTCTGAGTCCCTTTATGGTGTGGAAGAAACTGAACAGTCCATATTGGCAAGTGTCGTCAGCTAAGTGAACGCATGAGTTCTCTACTGAAGCATAACAAATTATTCCAAAATGTACAGCTTACAACAACAAACGTTTGTGATTTCACACAGTTTCTGAGAGTCGGGAATCTGGGAGCAGCTTACTTGGGTGGTTCTGGCTCCAGGTCTCTCATGAGGTTGCTGTCAACATGTTTGAAGGCTTGACTGGGCTGGAGGATCTGCTTCCAAACTTACTCATGTTGACAGGAGGCTTAGTTTCCTGCCACACGGGCTTCTCCTCAGAGCGGCTCACAATATAGCAGCTGGCTTCTCCCAGAGCACGTGCTCTGCTAAAAAGCATGAGCCACAAAGACAGTGTCTTTTATAAGCTAATCGCAGAAGTGCCATGCCATCATTTCTACCATATTCTATTGGTCACACAGACGAACCCTAGCACAGTGTGGGTTGTGGGGAGGGGACCACACAAGGACACAGGAGACAGAATCATTGAGGGCCGCGTTGGAGGCCGGCTACCACGGTAGACGGTGCAGCTGCTGACGGATTGCTTCTGAAAGCGTGATTGGTGCAGGTGTCAGAACAAACAGCTGTGAACCGTAAACGTAGATCCAGCAGGAGCCCCTCAAGAGCCAAAGCCAATTGGCTAATTGTGATGCTTTTGAATCTACCCCAGATACTACTTTTTGTTGTTTTGTTTGCACGCTACTGCAACATTATGGATCAGTTCTATGTGCATATACATGCTTGCCTGAATATAGTGGCCGGCAAAATGTTTCCTAGCCAAAAAAAACCTTGCAAATCACATTTCATCTGCCTGGTTTAGCCATGTCTGTTCCCTCTCACTGGGTCTCATTTTTCAAGGATACTCAAAGCGTATCTGGTAACCTCTCATAACTAAATAGGCAAGTCAAACCAACACGCATCTTCCAAACATTTGCACGTCAGCATAGCTGAGTGGAGACACAGAGCTATGCATGTTTCATGTGGACCTAGCTCTTGGTGATCTGGAATTGAACCAACAGGTACGAATTTGCCAAGGTGTGCTTACAACTAACTAGCTCTCCACTTCATGCTTCTTTAGCAGGCTTCTTGGAATTACTTTTTAATTTTTATAGTAGATCTGCTGTCCTGAAAGTACGTTTTAAAAAATGATTATATTGCCAAAACACTTTACTTTTATTTTGAGGAGGTAAAGTTTATTAAGTGAAGACATTAATTGTAGTTTGTCCCTGAATTGTTTATTTTTCTTGACTTTATATAAATAATGATGGTTAAAACCGAGGTGCGCCTCAGCTATATAATCTTCACAGAGGAAGAATTAATGTGGTGGTTAAATATCTGGGCTCTGGGACTAGATCACCTAGGATCAAATCCTGACTCCGCCATTTACCAGCTATGTGACCTTGGGTGAGATACCTAATGACTGCTCTGTGCCTTGGTTTCCTCATCTGCAAAGTGGGAATGCTAATAGTAACTATCCTCCAAACAGTCCCTGGCACATAGAAAGCACTACATAACCATTAGCCACTGTGGTTATTTAATACCAGCTGCTCCCTTTGAGGTCTCTGGGTGGCACAGATGTAGCTCAATGTGGGAAATTATACACTGTGACTGCTTAGACCTCAGGGACACTTCCCTGGCCTAGGATTCTGCATGTCTTCTTTTCTTCCTTGCTGCAGGCTCTAGGGACTCAGCCTGCTTTCCTTTCTTTAATTGCTGCCACCACCCTCTCTGTCCTTTGGGATTCCTTTTCACCCATGACCAACTATGGAGAGTGAGAAGCCTCCAATCCCGCGTCTTGGCTGTTTGGAAGGCAGGCACACTGCTCTTCTTCACTGAGTTTCTCTGCTAACTGCAGCAGGGCAACAGCTCCACGCCAGGGAAGGCAGAAAGCCAAAGGAATCTCCCTGGGTTCTCATGGTTTAAGACCCTGCCCCCCAGTGTCTTGGCTTCCCTGGACGATGAACCTGGGAGCTCAGCCGTCCGTGTCTGCTTTCTTTCCTGAGGGTGACCGTGGGCCCTCTGCCCCTCATCTCCTCTTCTTCCTCTCTGGGCCCGGCTGACCTTTTCCTACGCAAAGACTCTACTTCTAAATCTATAGTCCTAAATGTTCTAACGTGGTAAGAGGGGTAGAAATGAGTTTATTCATTCTCTGGAAGTATATATTGAGTGTCTATTACGTGCTAGACACCGTTCTGGGATTTTTTGGCCTGTCTTTGCATGTGAGGCTGGGTAGTCAGGAAAGGTGACATCCCCGTATCTATAGAGCATTGCCTACTGAGTCAGGCTTCATGACTTTTAGCCTTTCTCCAAAGAACCTTGGCAACCAGAGCCATATCTGGTCTTAAACAGGATCTCAGTTTAGGAATTGGCGTTCGAATTGGGAATCCATGATGTGCCCTTGTGTTTAAAAATAAAAAGCAATCAGAAAATCCCTTGCACCTGACAGATAAAGGCTCCTCTTTTTATGTCTGTTATTTTATTTTTACTAAAGGAGCATCTTCCCTCTCTAATTAAATGTTGAGCATCTCAAATATATGCAAACATGGAAAGAAATTTATTGTAGACCTGACAAATGCCACTGTCACTGTGACAAGCACTGAATCAAAGTTGTTTCAACACAGATGTTTCCATTTGATAAAGAGGCACTTAAAGTAATGAATTGGAACATTTAGAAAGCTTACATATTTGGCACCACTTTTATTAATAAAGTATTAGGAAATCAAATATTTTATATTGTATCATAGCTAACTGCTTCTCTGAAAAATAGCATAAATTTTCCCTTCGTAGAGAGGCTTTCATCTGAGACTCTTAGTGTATATTTAATGGATATTAAGTTACCAAACACTCTTACCAGATGACAGTAAATCACAACTATGCTCTCTATTTTGAAGAAGAAAAATGAAGTTACCAAAGAGAAAAGAAACTTGCCTGGGTTCCCATAATTACAATCATAATAGCTACTTATTGGGCATTTACTATATGTCAGGCACACTGTTGACATGTTTTATGCACATTCACATAATAATTCTGTGAACAGGTACAATAATTGAGACTCAGAGAGGTTAAGTAACTTCCTCAAAATGACACAGTAACTTGCTAAGTTCATACCGCTATGCTGTATGTAGTAAATTAGTGACAAATACAGAACTGAAATATTTTTCTTTAGGCGCCTTCCTAACCCTAGGTGTCTTTATGTAATTATTTTAGAATGCTTAAAAATCTCAAATTCCCTAGACTAATGAATCGTCCACCAGTATTAGTGTGCTAAATAAGTCATAGTCAGGGCTTGATTTCTGAGTTGGGGCTGCAGTCTGCTTGAGGAAGAACCATCCTGCCCCAAGCAGCAGGGCGAGCTCTCCACAGCTGCATGGAATCTCATGTGTAACATGATGGGTGGCACAGTGGGGAGAGCCAGGGCCACCACACACACCCTATATTTTTGGGGAAATGAAGCATGTATGATATTGTGACAGTCGTTCTAGCAACCCTTAGTCTGAAGTGGTAGGGTAAATTATATCACACCAAAAAGAAAAAAAAATCACTAATGGCCATGTGTTGGGGTTATATAGAAAGTTTATGAAAAAAAGAACCAACTCATATCATGACATGGCCTTCTGTTGTGACTTAAAGCTTAAATCGATGTATCAGAAGGATCAGTGCTGGAAAGTTCTGTTCAACACATTCTAGCACAGAAAACATCCTAACAAGATCAAAGCCCAGGAAAAAGGACTTAGAAGCCTTAGTGAGAGTCTCATGCCTTTTCCCCCTTTAGCACCCAAAAAGGGAAAAGGAGAGGCCAGTCTCACACTGAGAAGCCAGCTCCTATGTGAAAGACCTGGGCAGAGGGGGAATCAAGGGAGGCAAACAGAAGCCATCGGAGTCAAAGGCGTCCAGATGAGGCTTAAGCTTGTGCTTTCTGCTTCATTGGCAGCTTTGGTGTCTGGTGTAAACGGAGCCTTAATTAAGGATCTGCCATGTGTAAGTGCTTGTGCCCCAGGATTGGAGGGGACAGACGTGTATATCCCATACGGACCATATTATCTAATAACAAAGACAAGGTGCACAAATAAATGCAGCCACGATGTTAGTGGCAATTGTGCCAAGTCATTTACATGAAGAATGTCACAGAAGCACAGATAAGGGAGGCTAAATTCTTCTTTGAGGATTTGGCCTATGTCATTGAGGCAAAGGATATCAAGCAGAAAGAACAATAATCATGGAGGCACAGAAATGTGTGTGTGTGTGTGTATGCAACCAGTAGCCCCATGTGGCTAGAATGCAAGACGGAAAGGGGAGTGGTAGAAGTAGAAGATGAGGCTGGCAGAGCAGGGAGGGAAGGGAAGCAGAGCCTGGGCAATCTGTGCTAAGACGTGCAGCATCGGTCTTGGAGGCAAGGGCAAGGGCGAGCTCCTGGGGACTCTGGAACAGGGCCATGGCAGCACCAGCCTTATGCCTTGGGAGAATGATCCTGGCAACAGCAGAAAGCAATGCCTCTTCTTTTATTCCTCAGGGACGCTCTCATGGATTACAAGATCAGGGGATCACACATACTGGGATACAGATGAGTGAGAGGAGAGGCACTAAAGAGATATCCACCCTAATCTAGGGAAATGACCATTTGTAAATGTTGGCACTTTTTTAGGAGTGGTAAATGAGCAGTGACACTTGCTAATTGGTTGTGATGCTCAAGCCTGAGGTGAGAACTGTCGGTGTAGAAGGTGAGTCCATAGGTGATAACCACAGGAACTAAGAAGGGATCATGGGAGCCTGAGGTGTGGGCATCGGCAGGAGCACAGCTTTGCGTGAGGTGGCACTACAAGGCCTAGGAGGTGAAGGGGGGTAAGCATGGAGCTGCAGTGTCATGTTGGACAAGCACAAGCTTCACAAGGCACCCCCTAGAGAGACGCATGCACACCCCGCTGCAGCTCTGCCTGCCCACCCCTCCTCACCACTGTACGGCACAGCACTTCTGGAAGGGACGGGATTGGACTCCACAGCTCGAAGACACTGAAGCCCTAATCCAGGTACCTTATACCACTTGGGTGAAAACATCCTGATGTCTTGTTGCTGTATTTTTCAGCAGTCTACCCACAGTAAGCCTGATGAGGACAGACACCTTGTCTATCTTGCTGTCCTCCACGGTCCTCGGCACAGCACCTCCCACCTCCCCAGAGCACTGGACTACTTGTTGGATGACATGTGTTTCTAGAAGGAAACTATTTATAATTTGTTTATTTTTCATTTCATTTTATTTTTTCAAAAAGGAAGACTGGAGCAGGGTGGTGATTCAGGGTCAGCTCAACCCTTAAGATACACAGTAAAGAACACACTCAATCCACAGGGTGATTCTAGACAGTGGCGAGAGATAATTCCAGAATGGCTCAAGTGAAACTCTGAAGCATTGCACCTACTGTTGCTTCAATAGTAGGGGCCACCATGGAGTACAGAATCGAGGCTGTGATATACCTTAGACATCCCCTGCTTTGGGGGCATTTGGGCCTCATGAGCGCCTTTCAGTAAGCTGGGATGCTGGAAGCCCAGGTCCTTCTCTTCCTTACCAGCTTCCTATTAGAGGTGGAATTATGTCTCCCAAATACTCTTATGTTGAAGTCCTAACTCCCAGTACCTCAGAATGTGACCGTACTTGCAGCAGGGTTGTTGCAGATGTGATTAGCTAATATTAGGCCATCCCTAATGGAGAAGAGTGGGCACCTAACCCAGTATGACTGGTGTCCTTATAAAAGGGAAATTTGGACACAGACACACACACATAGCACATGTGAGAATGAAGGCACAGATTAGGGTGGTACTTCTACAATCAAGGGCTGCCAACAAACCACCAGAAGTTAGGAGAGAAGCATAGAACAGATTCTTCTTCACAGCCCTCAGAAAGAACTAACTGTACCAACACCTTGATCTTGAACTTCAGGCTTCCAGAACTGTTAAGACAGTACGTTTCCGTTGTTTAAGCCACTTCATTTGGGGTGCTTTGTTACAGCAGTTCTAGCAAACTCATACACTAACCAAGAGAGACCCCAGTTCTGATAAGGTGGCCACCCCTGCAGGGCCTCCCTTCTGCACAGTGGCAGCAAACACCACCTGCTCCCTGGAATATACTACTTCAGACCAACATTTTTAGTACTGTGGCCATTCTTGATTAGGAAGCTAAATAATTTTGCGTTTCTGGCAATCAACTGCCTTTACTACAAGGTTAGGCAGGGTCAACAGCTTGGATGGAAGTGCCTGAACCCTTCCTCCTGCCAACCAGTGATTCTCTCCACATTAACCTCAGGGGCAAAGTGAGCAATGCCACAAACCCCATCGCTCCCTAGCCACTCGGGTCTTTAGCAATGGGAACAGCCTTGGTTTTACCTGGCTCTTCCCTTCGAAACAGTCTGCCTTGTGAATTTTTTCCCCAGTGAGACCTTCAGTGTTCTTGTTAAACTGAAATAGTCTTTCATGCCTCATTTTATTGGTCCTAGCAGGATATTGCTAGCACTATGGGGCAGGGATTATACTTTTATTTCTTCTCCAGTACACTGAACACGTAATTTATTTAATAGTAACTATTAAAGGCCTTCTAAAATAATCCTTGTAAATGGCCTTGTGACTTTTGTGATACTGAAATTCCAAAGGAATATGTACTTGAGTTTAGTATATTGGAGGCAAAGGCTTCTAACGGTCTGAAGGGATTGCCTGTGCTCTAAAGGGTTTACTCCATGGAGGGGCAAATGCCTGAGGAAAAGAGTCAAGTACAGTGGTCCATGACATGGCATCAGCACTAAATAAAAAGGTCAGTTAAACTGTTCTGGATTAGAATTATTTGCAAGATGAGCCATCAGCTTTGGTTCAATATCACAAATCATTTCACCTCTTCTTCTCACACTTACAAAGCCACAGCAAAGATTTGAGTACATTTTAGTGTAAATCAGGATTTCTCAAACTCAGCACTGCTGACAGTTTGTGCAACACAATTCTTCGTGTGGGGGTTATTGCCCTGTGCACGGCCGGGTGTTCGGCAGCATCCCTGGCCTCTACCTGCTAGATGCTAGCAGCACCCTGCCCCACAGAGGCGTGACAACCCAAACCATCTCCAAACATGGTTCACTGTCTTCTGAGAGGCAAAATTACCCCCTGTTGGGAACCACTGATCTAAATAGGAGAAGAAATGTGCTTCAGAAAGTGCTGATTTTTGGATTCATCCTGGGAAGGAATGAGGACACGTCAAGGTTGCATGTTAGCTACCACGAGCAGGTGCCTGACTTAAATAACACTGGGGAACTGGATGAGCCAGGGAAGAGCCCAGAATACCAGCATGCCTGTCCACGGGGCTTCTTATCGTTATTTCTTGTTTACTGACAGTCATTAAAATATCAGCTCTATGGAGTTCATAATCAAGCTTACAGAAAGCTTTTGGAAAATTCAGACTGGGATTTCCAGATTTTTCCACATTTAACTTATGTATTTGATTTTACCATTTGGGATATGAAGTTAGATCACATCCCATTTAAGATTCATGTTAGAGTCTCAGAGATCCACTCCTTCATGCTGCCGGAATGTCTTTCTTTCCTCTTGGAACTTCCTTCTTGGGGGTTCTCCAGGAACCCAGGACGCTTACATGGAAGAGTGGGTTGGTTATGTTTATTACTCCTCAGGCTGGGGAAGCCTGCCCCACAGCCGAGGCTTCCCTGCTCTTGGCTGCTGCTGTAGAGTCTGGTTGCACAGTCCCGTGAGCCCCGCCCCCTGCCCTGTCCCTGGTGATGGTCCTGTTTGACAGAGGAGGATGGACTTTTTCTCCCCTAGTATTTCACTCGCCTCTGGTCCTCCCGGTTCTGGGGCCTGGACTCTCAGAACTACAGAACTGTATGTAAACAGAGCTCCCAACTCACACACAGGGACATTTTCTCAAGTCACAGCTGTGGAGCTTGAACAACTGGTCTGGACAGTGCCACACCAGCTCTCCCGAGCCAGCCCTCCCCTGGACTTGTTCTCCTCATGACCGAAGGGCCAGTCCCAGTTCTCTTGCTGCCTGCGTGGTGGGGCTGCTCTTCAGAGAGGGTTCTTGGGAAACCCAGGACTCTCGGTATCTGTGGCAGCCGCTGTACCTCGCCTGTCACCAGCACTGCTGAGGAAGGGGACGATAGCAGACATTGCTAGTGCCAGGAGCCCTGGCTGGGCTTCACGAGGCTAGTGGCAGTTCACACCCACCACCGTCCCACTCCACTCTCTGGGACTGCTCATTTCTCAGAATTCCTGGTAGTCAGAATACCTCGCTGGAGATGCTCCGGGAGGTCACTGCCAAGTAAAACAATCTGCTGCTGATATATTTGGCAAGCTCTGGCATTTAGTCTTATCAGACCACTTGTTTATTTAATCAGTCAGTCAATTGACATTTTTTGAGCACCTATTGTGTATTAGGTCCTGACAATGGTGAGCAAGACTGACAGACTCCCTGTCTTCAAGAGCTTTTATCCTGGTGGGAGAGAGAGGCACTGCACAAGTAAACACATACATGAGGAAGATGACTTCGGGTAGTGATACGAGCCTAAAGGAAAGAAATGGGGTAATATCATAGAGTGTGACTGAGGGGGTAGCTCCTTTAGATAGGGGAGTTTAGGAGAGGCCTCTCTGGAGAGGTGATATTTGGTCTGATACCTGAAGGATTGCAAGCTCCCAGCCATGTGAGGAGCTGGGGAAGAGTTCCAGGCACAGGGAACAGCATATGCTAAGGCTCTGACACATAAACAAGGCTGGTGGGTTTGAGAACACTACATAGGGGCAGTGAGTGAGAGAATTGCCATTAGACTGACCTCAGGGATGTCAGTGGACAGACCATGGAGGGCTTCGTAAACCAAAGAAAGGATTTAAGTTAAGCCATTGAAAGGATCTAACAAGGAAATGGCATGATCTGACAGACATTTAAAAAAGACCACACTCTGGCTGTTGTGAGGAGAATGTAGTATACAGGTGGGGGGAAGAGCTGGAGGCAGAGAGGTGATTAGCAGGTGATTACTGTGGGCCAGGCTAGGGAATACGGAGACACGGGTTAGGTGATGGGCACAGAGGTGGTGGGAGGTAGATGTTTCTGAGGTGCAGTTTTGGCAGATCAACAGATCTTGCTAATGAATTAGATGCAGGTGGTAGGGGAGAAGAATGTTAACTGGCAGATGATGATGCTATTTGTTGAGGTGTGGGTGTCTGAGGGGAGAAACATATTTGGGAGTAAGGGAAATAAAAAGTTTGGGACATTTTACGTTTGAGATAATGTTAAACATTCCAGTAAGGGTAACAAGTAGGAAGCTGGATATGTGAGTTTTGGAGCTATGGGAAAGTCACAGCCAGAGACAATTTGGACTCATCAGCCTGTAGATAATGTTAAAGCCATAGGCCTGGATGAGATCACTTAGGGGAGTGAGTGTGGTTAAAGACAAGAAAGGGCCCTGGACCAGTGCCCCAGGCAGAGGAGTCACACCAGGAAAGCAAACTAAGAAGGAACTTTGAGAGGTAGGAGGAAATCCAGGAGACTGTGGTGTCCTGGAAGCTAAGATAGCTGAGTGTTTAAAGACGGAAGGAAAGGTCAAATATATCCAGTGCTTCTGAAAGGAAAGATAGATGAAGGAAGACATAGGAACGTTGGGTGCACATCTGAGCCTGCCGTGGCATATACAATATTTCTTACCCATCTGCCTCAGGAAACACTTTTGGGACATCAAATCTCTAAACTAAGTATTCAGAGTCATCAGTTCTGTTTGGTAAATTGTGCAGGCATTTGGCTATTTGCTTTTAAGTACAGAAACAAAGAAGACATATTCATTCATTTCTCCAACATTTATCTAGCGCCTGTTATACGCCAGCCACTGGGAACACAGTGGGGACGTAGACATGGTCCATTTCCACAGTCTGTGACGTGCTGTGGTAGGCAGAGTAGTGACCCTGCAAAGATGTCCCTGATTGCATCCCCCAAACCTATGAATATATTACCTTACATGGCAAAAGGACTTTGCAGATGTGAATAAATTAAGGATCTTGAAGTGGAGACTATCATGGATTATCTGGGTGGGCCCACAGTCATCACAAAGTTCCTTATAAGTGGGAGGTGGAGGGGGGTCAGACTCAGAGGAGGAGACGTGAGGAGAAAAGCAGGAGTGACGTGGGGCCATGACCCAAAGAAGCTGGAAGAGACCACGAAACAATTCTCCCCTGCAGCTTCCAGAAGGAACACAGCCCCACTAACCGATTTTAGACGTCTAACCACCAGAACTGCAAGATAATAAATCTGTGTTGTTTTAAACCACTAAGTTTTGGTAATTTGTTACAGCAGCAAAAGGAAGCTAATACAGATGCTAATCGCACTAGCACACAAATAAAGGAAGTGATGGCAAATTGAGATAATGTGCTGTGCTGCGAAAGAAAGGAAAAGCGGCGAGAAATTTCCACAGAGGAGCTGATTTAGGTGAAGGAATCAGAAAGGTGTCTCTGAAGGGCGACCTCCAGGATGCGGAGGAGCAAGGCAGGTAAAAAGGAGAACACCAAGGGTGCAGACAGGGAAGGAGGGACAGGGAGGGTAACTGGGGCAGAGTGAGTGAGCGGTTGGGCTGGCAGGTTTAGCGAATGAAAGTACAGGGCACCTAGCTAACTTTGAATTTCAATAAACAATAAATCATGTCTCCTATAAATCTGTCGCATGCAATATTTTACCTGTATTTTATCTGACAGCTGGTGTGAGGGAGAATGCTTATGCAGTCGGAGGTCAGACCATACAGGGCATTGCTGAAGAGCTTGAAAAAAGCTTGCATTTTATTTTTCAGAAAAAAACAAATATGCTGATTTTTGCCAAGATGGCGGATGAGACAAGCCGCCAGTCAGAAGGTCTCTGCAAAAAAGACGAATTTTAGAAGAAAGAGAGAAAAAATAAGCGAGCAGAGAAACATAGATCGGGTGAGGGTCGGAAGGAAGGGTGCCTGAAACTACAGG
>CAUYRB010017607.1:0-30062 GCA_963574695.1 Propithecus perrieri | reverse complement strand
AAAGAGTGAGTGCCAAGGAGAGGGAGGGTTTGAATATCCCAGGGGAAGTAGGGACAGCAGGAGAGGTCAGGTAGCTAGAAAGGAAAGAAGAAAGGGGGAGGAGAAAAGGCAGAACTGTGCCCAGGAATATTTGAATCTGGCGGACAATTCTCTTTCCCTTCCCCAAGACATTTCTATATCAGGGGTACGAGGAAGAAGAAGGGAAAAGATAAAGTTAGTTACAAGAAGGTGGAATCGGCCAGGCATGGTGGCTCATGCCTATTATTCTAGCACTCTAGGATGCTGAGCAGGTAGATTGAGCTCAGGAGTCCAAGATCAACCCGAGCAAGAGCAAGACCCTGTCTCTACTAAAAATAGAAAAAATTAGCCAGGCATGGTGGCACGTGCCTGTAATCCCAGCTGCTTGGGAGACTGAGACAGGGGGATCCCTTGAGCCCAGGATTTTCAGGTTGCTATGAGCTAGGCTGACACCACAGCACTCTAGCCTAGGCAACAGAGTGAGATTCTGTCTCAAAAAAAAAAAAAAGAAGGAATATATTTCAAAATTATAAAAGCCCTTTATGACAAACCCACAGCCAACATTCATACTGAATGGGGAAAAGTTGAAAGCATTCTCCCTAAGAACTGAAACAAGACAAAGGTGCCCACTGTCACCACTTCCACTCAACATAGTACTAGAAGTCCTAGCCAGAGCAATCAGACAAGAGAAAGAAATAAAGGGTATCTAACTTGGGAAAGAATAGGTCAAACTATAACTTTTTACTGATGATATGATCTTATATCTAGAAAACCCTAAAGACTCCACCAAAAGACTCTGGGAATTGATAAATAAATTCAGTGAAGTCTCAGGTTACAAAATGAATGTACACAAATCAGTAACATTACTATGTACCAATAACACTAAAGCTGAGAGTTAAATCAAAGACTCAATACCATTTACAATAGTTACAGAAAAAATAAAATACTTAGGAATATATTTAACCAAAAAGATCAAAGATCTCTACAAGGAGAACTACAAAACACTGAGGAAAGAATTCGCGGATGACATAAACAAATGGAAAAACATATCATGCTCATGGATCAGCAGAATCAATATTGTTATACTGTTCACACTGACCATAATAATTTACAGATTCAATGCAATCCCCATCAAAATACCAATGTGATATTTCACATATCCAGAAAAAATAATCCTAAGCTTCATTTGGAACCAAAAAGAGCCTGAATAGCCAAAGCAATCTTAAGTAAAAACAACAAAGCTGAAGACATCACATTACCTGACTTCAAATTATACTACAAGGCTATAGTAATCAGAATAACCTGGTATAAGTACAAAAATGTAGACACAGACCAATGGAACAGAACAGAGAACCCAGACATAAAACCATCTGCATACAACCAACTGGTTTTTGATAAAGTAGACACCAACATACACTGGGGAAAAGAAGCCCTATTCAATAAATGATGCTAGTAAATTGGATAGCCACATGCAGAAGAATGAAACAGGCCCCTATTTCTCACCACTCACAAAAATTAATTCAAGATGGATAAAAAACTTAAATGTGAGGCATAAAACCATAAAAATTCTAGAAGAAAATGTAGGAAAAAACTCTTCTAGACATTGGTCTAGGCAAAGAATTTATGACTAAGACCCCAAAGGCAATTATAGCAACAACAAAAATAAATAAATGGGACTTGATTAAATTAAAAAGCTTCTTCACAGCAAAGGAAATAATCAACAGAGCAAATAGACAACCTATGTAATAGCAGAAAATATTCAAAAACTATACATCTCATAAAGGGCCAATATCCAGAATCTGCAAAGAACTCAAACAAATCAGCAAGAAAAACACAAACATCTCCATTAAAAAGTGGGCGAAAGACATGAACGAAAGATTTTCAAAGGAAGATATACAAATGGCCAACAAACATGAAAAAATCCTCAACATGACAAATCATCAGAGAAATAAAATTAAAACCACTATGAGATATCACCTTACCCCTGTCAGAATGGCTATTATTAGAAAGTCAAAAAACAATGGATGCTGGCATGTATGCAGAGAGAAATGCTTATACACTGTTGGTGGGACTACAAATTTGTGCAATGTTTATGGAAAATAGTATGGAAATTTCTCAAAGAACTAAAAACAGACCTACTATTCGACTCAGTGATCCCACTAGCCCAAAGGAAAAGAAATTATTTTATAAAAAAGACACCTGCACTTGAATGTTTATTGTAGCACAATTAATGATCACAAAAATGTGGAATCAACTTAAGTGCCTATCAATACATTGTGAATCAACAAAATGTGTGTGTGTGTGTGTGTGTGTGTGTTTGTATGCTACTCTGCCATAAAAAGAAATAAATTAATGTCTTTTGCAACAATTTGGATGGAATTGGAGACCATTATCCTAAGTGAAATAGTTCAAGAATGGGAAAACAAACACCACATGTACTCTCTAATAATATGGAACTAATTGATGAGCACACATGGACACAGAGAGAAGTAAAAGTCATTGGAAATCAAGTAGCGGGAGGAGGGGGAGGGGAGTGGTAATAAAAACCTATCTAGCAGGTACAATGAGTAGTTTCAGGTGATTGGCACACTAATAGCCCTGACTTAGGCATTATAAAATATATCCATGTATTAGAAACATTTGTACTCCCTCAATATTTTGAAATAAAAAAAGAAGAAGAGAACACATAAACAGCCAATATCAGTAATGATCACTAAGAATCTACAAGTTTCCAGGAACACAAGAAAGGCATTTTGTAGGAAGAGATAATTTTTAGCCAGAGAGGCATTCATTTCATGTGAAAACACTTACATTCATTTAGAGAAAGCATCTAGACATTAGGTTGTTTATAGGTTTGCTTAACACTGTGGACTGAAGCAGTGTGTTCTGTTTCTTGTCAAACATCTCCATTTATTAAAAGATGTTACTTAGAGATGCATCTGTAGGCAAGTTAACATGCTTTACAGTTTTAGAAGCTTATTCATGTCTACGCCTTACAAGCTTCTACGAACACAAGAAAGGCATTTCGTAGAAAGAGGGTAATTTTTAGCCAGAAAGATGTTTCATATCAAAACACTTACATTCACTTAGTGAAAGAAGCTAGACGTTTTGTTGTTTACAGGTTTGCATGTCTGTGAACTGAAGCAGTATGTTCTGTTTCTTATCAAACATTTCAATATATGAGAAGATGTTATTTAAAGATACTTCTCTTAGGGTTAGGGTTAGGGTTATGGCTAAGGCTAGGGCTAGGGCTAGGGCTAGGGCTAGGGTTAGGGCTAGGGCTAGGGCCTAACCTTGTCTTAACAACAACAACAAAAAAGAATGGCTAAAGGGATTTCTCTAAACAGAAAGGAAATGATAAAGGAATCTTGAAGTATAAGGAAGGAGGAAAAAATATTTGGTAAGCTAATATATGGGCAAATATAGTAGGCTTTCCTTCTCCACTTGAGTTTTCTAAATTATGCAAAAATTATAACTGTCTGGACAGGTATAGTATAATACTTATCTTTACATACAGAAAATATTTTAAATTTTATTATAAATGAATGAGGATAAAGGAACCTTAATGGAGATAAGGTTTTTATACTGGAAGAATGATGACATCAGTAGACCATGATAGGTTATGTATACATAATGCAGTATCTAGAATAACAACTCTAGTTTTTGAACATTATGCTAAATGAAAGAAGGCTGACTCAAAAGACTATATAATACTGTATGATTCCATCTATTTGACATTCTTGAAAAGGGAAAATTCTTGGGAAAGAAAAAGAGAGACTGAAGCTGGGGGTGGGAGGAAGGCTTGGCTATGAAGTGGCTCAAGGCAAGTTGTGGGGGTGATGGAATGGTTCTACACTTGATTAGGTGGCGGTTACATGGGTGTAAGCATTTGTCAAAATTCATAGAACTATATACTAAAAAGAGAGAATTTTATTCCATAGAAATCATGTCTCAATCAACCTGATTTTTTTTTTAAAAAAAAAAGTACACCCAGAGAATTCCCGTGGGAGGTATTCCATCCTTCCCCCAACCCAGCACCAAGTTTGCTAAGGGCAGTCTTTACTGCTGTCATCTGTAGAGTAATTTTTGATTCACTTTTCCAACTGAGGGTTTACCCCATTGGGGTTCCGATTTTAGGCAGTGGTATCCCATCTGCCTTTCCATCTTGTGGAGACCTGAAGGTTTATTTCCTGCTCTGATGTACTGTGAGGCCACCAGATAAAGTGCACAAGATCGCCATAGTTCTGCAGACACCCTTTGATTAGTCTATTGATAAGGAAAACCCCCATCTATTACTTGGCAGTGCATCAGCCACCTGAGACCCCCACCCCTCAAGGAAGACCCGCATCAGCATAATACTAACCTATTACCTGACACATCAACTAACCTGTTACCTGGCAGGCATTGGACACCAGATACTCCACCCCTCGGACCATACCAGCGTAATAAAAGTGTGGAAAATTGGGGAGACGGGCCTCAGAATTTGGTGGCGAAACCCCTCTGAGCCCTCCGGGGAATAAACCTTGACTCTCCGTGTGCTGCTTGGTTTGTCCTCGGGACCACCCACTGTAACACTTGCTGTAACACTATAGCTTCTGAAATTCTTCACCTTCTCAATTCCCCTGTTCACTACTTTTTGACATCTGAAGTTTTTTGATACCTTTCTTCCTTAACTTAAAAAATTTTGACTTGCAAATCCAGGAAATTTTTAGAAAAACAAAAAATTTATTTTTAATGTTTTATCTAGAACTTTGGTTTTTTTCCCCCTGAGAAGTGACTTTTTTCTTTTCTTTGTTTTTAAACCATTCTGCCATATTGCTAGAAATAAGAGTATTTCCACATCATTGTTAAGTAGAATGTGTTTTGTCTCATGCAGTGTGATTGAAAGAAGTGGAGACTGAAAACTAAGAGACAGGAGTGCTAACCTGGTTTCTACTCTTTACTGGTTATGTGACCCTTGGCAATTCAATCTCTTCTCTGCGTCTCATGTTTCCCGTATAGGAATGAAGGAAATGGACCAAATGATCTCGAAATCCTCATCACCTAAAACAAGTCAGCGCTTTTTAAAAAAAAAAGAAAAAAGACCGGGCGCAGTGGCTCACCCCTGTAATCCTAGCACTCTGGGAGGCCGAGGCGGGCGGATTGTTTGAGCTCAGGAGTTCGAGACCGGCCTGAGCAAGAGTGCGACCCCGTCTCTACTAAAAATAGAAAGAAATTAATCGGACAGCTAAAAATATATAGAAAAAAGAATTAGCCGGGTATGGTGGCGCGTGCCTGTAGTCCCAGCTATTCGGGAGGCTGAGGCAGGAGGATCGCTTGAGCCCAGGAGTTTGAGGTTGCTGTGAGCTATGATGACGCCACAGCACTCTAGGCCCGGCAACACAGTGAGACTCTGTCTCAAAAAAAAAAAAAAAAAGTTTTGCTGCAATTCTAACATGTGCTCTCTAGAGGTCTCTATTACCAAACAAATCAGCATATGTTTTACTGTTGGTTGTGGAAGTTCAGAAATTGAATCTATCAATCTCTTGTCAAATTCAACACTTTCCAAAGAGATTTTTTTTTTTTTTTGCACTTTCTACATATGATTTTCTGGTTATATTTGCTCTTGTTTCCTTCAGATTCCTGAAGAAGAATCTTCCTTTAGGGCTCACTAACAATGTTCGACTGGTAATAGATAAAACACTATCTACAACAATTATATTTTATGATTTATTTTTTTTTTACAAAAGGTGAATTTAGTTATTTCTTTCTCATTCCCTCCATTTAAAAAACCATCCACCCCAGAAATCACCCTATTCTTTTTCAAATTCTAATCATATGTCAAAATAAACAACCAAACAAAAAATCGAGGGAGGAAGAGATTGGCTGAAAGAAAAAACATTCAAAGGCAATGTTTTTCTTAACCACTGTTCCTGTCAGTAAGATACATGTTTCAAGCTGTGCCCACAGGACACACATATGTAACTAACACAAACGTTTCACAAAGTAATAATTATCCTTCCGGAGGGAGAAAACACTTTTATACTTCCTTTTTTATTCTATCCTTTTTAATAGTGCTTTTGACACACTAATTAATTCCATGAACCACGAAGGGATGCCACCAGGGGTTTGAAAATGATAACTTAAGGGGATGGAAAAATCTGGAAGAAGAGAGTGTTAATATGTACTAACTGACCTGGAAAGACTTTGCGAAAGTGGCAAACAATATTCACAGTGTGAATGCATTTCTACAAAGAATGTGAGTCCATATCTCCTCATTTATTTAAAGAGTCTGGGTAGGGCGCAGTGCTGGACTGTGCTTTCTTTTTTGATCCAGGTTAGAGTTGGCCAGAAGGGAGCTTGTGTAAGATTTGGAAGGCAGAAGCAAAATAGCAGCCATTACTCTCAGAAGGCCATGTGGTCAGATAGAGTGAGGGACTCTGGGCTGAAGCTCCATGTCCACCTGGGCTTTCTGATGTCTCGTCCTGAGGTGGTTATGCAGAGGTAACAGCTGCCCACAGCCCTCCACACGAGCTCCTGCTCCTGACTCCACTTTGCTGGTTGGACACACCTGGCTTCTCGGAAGCCCAGGTCTTGGCTTCCCCACGCCACTGCTCCCTGGCACTCTGGCTACGGATTTTCTCTGATATCTGACCCCCCATTCAGTCTTTCGCTGCCCCAGCACTTTCCACATTTTTGAAGGTCTAATTCCTATAACAAATATCGTTTTTCCATAAGTCTCGTCTTGGTTCTGTTTCTCTAACTGAATCCTGAGTGATACAAATAAGTGATTAATATTAATCAGTCGACAGTAGTTGCATCTGAAGAGGGGACTAAAAGTGATGAGAAACATAAGGGAGGATGCAGATTTTTCTTTGTAAATCTCTAAATCATTTAAAGTTTTACAATAAGAATGACTTCATATATTACTTATATGATCAAAGGAAAGAATGAGAAAAAAGGAAAAGGATGTTTTTAAGATACTAAAGCATACTCACAGGAAAGTGTAAAGTAGAAAATAAAATTGCCATTTTCGAAATGTCCAAAAATGGATGTAAGTGGCTTTTGTGTTCAAATAGGTGACTATAAACGTAGTTGTGAAAAAGGTAACTGGTCTAGACTTTTTGAAAATTCAATATCCTTGGGGGCAAATGTGGAAACAATGTGCCAACTCAGCGCTTCTCAGTCCTTAAGGTACATACAGACCCCCTGGGGATCTGGTTCAAAATTGGTTCCAATTCAGTAGTTTGGGGGCAGGGCCTAATATTCTGCATTTCAAACCAATTTCCTAGTGTTGATAATACTGATTCATGAATCACAACTTTGAGTAGCAAAGTCCAAGGAAACCAAAGAGACATAAAATACAAATGCAATATGTGAACCTAGACTGAATATTGTTTCACTGGGGAGAATAAAACAGCAAAAGTCGTTTGGAGAACAATTAGGAAAGTTAGACGGGGGACTGGATATTAGAGAATATTATGAAATTGAAATTTTTAAGTGGAATAATGTATTGTTGTTCTATGGAAAATGTCCTTCTTGGGAAAGGCATCCTGAAGTATTTAGGGTGAAGTACATGATGTGTGCGACTTTCTGTGATTGTGAGGGTAATTTCTCTCACTTTTAGTTTTAAAAAATACATATTTAATCTAGTAATTTTTTTTTCCTGGATACAGATAGATGACAAAACAGGCAGAGAATGATGAATGAATAGCCCCAAATTACCAGCAGTGGAGGTGCGATGTGCAGTGCTAGTTTGGAAATGGTGATGCTGAACTCTTCCTCATCCCAGTGGTCCTAGAACACTGCAACAGCTGAAAACTCCCTATCGTCCTCTAGTCTTCCAGGAAAAGGCTTACTGCAAAGAACTGCCCTTTCCATGTGACTTAGTTAAGGCTCCCTTGTTTACCTAGGACAAGGCCAGACACAGGTCCTCCAAATTTCCTCCAAAGACATCTTTGTCTTATTAAAGATGCAATACGTAAACTTTGTCCCCACTGATGAATTTGAGCAAAATGCCCATTAACTTATCTTCACCACGGTTTAGTGAAGCTAATTTCCTTCCCTCGGGCCCCTGAACTTTGGCCCCTGGAAGTTAAGCCAGCCTTGGAATGCTGAACAGTTCCACACAACAACCACTCTGATCTCAAAGAAAGCTATTTCCAGCTCACCTTTCAGATCACACCACCTGTGTCCTACTCTCCCACTCCCAGTTCTTTCTAGCCTTGTTTACACTTCCCTATAGAACAAAAGTCCTTTCTACCTGGCCACTGATTTGCTTATAGACCTTACGGTGCAGCATTTTCTTGTCTATTGCAATAGTCCCCCTCTCCCTGTGGCAATAATCTCTTTGAATCAAGTCTCTGCTGACTTAGGTACAGATGCATGTTTTATTTGACAGAAGTTGCTCTTGATAAGTAAGAAGTAAGAGAAGGGGGACAGGCAGGGAGTTGCTGCATGGAGTGAACCTTGGGCAAGAACTCAGGGGTCTCAGAGCCTTAGAGCCGAGTGCTACAGGGGAGAAAAGGGCCCTGGAAGGGACCCCGATCACTGCTCAGGTGACTTTTCTCCATGACCGTGCATTATAACCTCAAAAATCACGTTGTGCTTGGTGTGACTAGATTTTATCAGGAAGGTGGGGAAGGGGCTGATTTGTGGCAAGCTGGGCATTTATGTGGATGAAACAGACGCAGTGGGCAGACAGTGGTCATGAGCAGTACCTATAGCTACTAGTTATCGAACCAGGAGCTGAACTATGAAATTCTGATACTTCATTTCAAATCCATACAACTGTGAAAAATGGGTCTCATGGCCCATATTTTACAGCTGAAGGAATCATTTCTCAGAGGCTGTTAAATGCCTTTGCCGAAAAACACAACTAGTAAATGGGGAGCACTTTTCCTGGATGCCCTAAACAAAACACACCTTAGTTTGCAGTGTTTCCATCAGTGCCTATGCAACTTTTTTGTCTAGCAGCTCTAATGGGCAATCCATGATCGCCCACCTCAACCTATGCCCTCACTATGGTGCTCTGTTCTGCAAAGATAAATAAACCGACAAATTCTCAGTTTGGCCTGCAGGTGCCACCCTTGCCATGAGATAGGTTTTTTGAGCATTCAGATGCTGATCTCTCAGGACTACAATTGATCAGAAATTCTTCAAGAGGAAAGAAGCCTGATCATCTATTATATGTAAACTATATTTTAGGATTATGACTCTCTCATATGGACTTAGAGTGCCCTAACTCCGATGAATTAATTAGTATTCTTCCTTTCTTTTATATTTTTGTTTTTAAGGTATCCTATATATTTTTGAATAGATAATACATTTACATGGTTCTTAATTCAAAAAGCATGAAAATATACAGTGAAAAATCTCTCTTCTACCACTGTCACCAATCTGCCATGTTTTATGCCCCAAATAGAAAAACTACTATTATTAGCTTCTTCTGTATCTTCCCTAAGTAATTTTATACATATGCAAGCAAATATAAGTATATATTATTTTACCATATTGTTTTACCCAGATATTATACAACCTGTTCTGCAATTTCTCTACATTAATACATCTCATAAATATTCATTTTTAAAGAACTACATGATATTCTATTTTATGGTTCTATTATAATTCATTTAATCAGTACTCTATATTTTAGGTTGATTTTAACCTCTGGTCTGGCACTGTTCCCAACACTTCACTTATAGTAATCTAAACCACAATCTTATAAAGTACAGTTAAGCACCACATAACAATGTTTGGTCAATGACAGACTGCAAATATGATGGTGGTCCCATAAGATTATAATATTGTATTTTTACTGTACCTTTTATATATTTGGATATGTTTAGATACGCAAATACTTCCCATTATGTTACAGTTACCTACAGCGTTCAGTACAGTAACATCCTGTGCAGGTTTGTAGCTTAGGAGCAATAGGCTGTGACATATAGTCTGGGTGTGTAGCAGGCTGTATACCATCTTGGTTTGTGTAAGTACACTATGATGTTTGCACAATGATGAAATCACTTAGCAATGCATTTCTCAGAACGTGTCCTCGTCATTAAGCAGCACATGACTGCATGTTTTTATTATCACTATTTTATAGGTGAAGAAAGAAAAGCAAGGAAAGTTCAGACAATTGGCCCAAGATCAGCCAGCCACTAAGTGGTGGATCTAGGATGGCAAATAAGAGAAGACAAAGAGGGTTAGCAATACCGGCATGCCTAGATTAGTGCTTGCTTGAATAACCAGGGGATGAGTATCTTGGGGGAATTCTTTAGAATTCTGACTGTCACATAACCAGTCATCCATAGTGGTGGCCAACTTGATAACCTATCTTTGTATTAGCTTTCTATCCTTACCTGCTTTGCTTTCACTACCTCTTACCTTTGCTTCCTGGATCATACTCCCCAATATATAATGACATTTAAGCTTCGTTTCAGACTCCACGTAAAGGAGAACCAGCCTATAGCACTCACAGTGGCCTGTGAAAGCAGACCCTCAGGATGGGATTCTGAAACTGGTTCACTCACAAGTCAGATGGCAATAAGGGACCCATTCCTGATGTTATGCGGCATGGTGATAACCTCTGGCATGCAGTGACATTCCAATTACTAAAATTATTGCCTTTGGTTTGATGGAGTGAGGTACAGGTGGAAAGTAAGACTGTGGATTACACTTTGGTTATGGCACTTAAATGACACTGGAATAATGTGAATCATATGAGTTGTGGAGAGAGCTTTTTTCATTTTTAAAAATTGAACACTTTTTCTTTTTAGATAATTGTTGATTCACATGCAGTTGTAAGAAATACAGAGAGAAACTGTGTACCCTTTATACCCCAATGGTAATATCTCATAAAACTTACTATATTGTAAGATATGTATACAAAACTATGGTACACACATTCTTGTATACAACATCACACCCAAAATATTGACATTGATACGGTCAAGTTACTAAATGTTTCCATCCCCACGAGGATCCCTCATATTGCTTTTTATAGCCACATCCTTTTATGTGTCACCCTCAGACCAAAGGATGGAGGACAGAGTGGATGGGGAAGGAGAGATGTTAATCTGTGGGTACAAAGTTTCCATTAGACAGGGGGGATAAATTCTAGTGATCTATCACACAGCATGGCAACTATAGTTAATAATAATGTATTGTATATTTCAGAATTGCTAAGAGGAAATTTTAAATGTCCTCACCACACACAAATGGTAAGTATGTGAGGTGATGAATATGTTAAATGGCTGATTTGATCATTCCACAAAGTGTGTATGTATACATATATATATATCTCATAACATCAAATTTTACCCAATACATATATACAACTATTATTTGTCAACTAAAAATAAAGTAAAATAAAAGATCATCTTGAGAGAAATGATTTAAGAGACCATATTACAAATTGTTAATTAAGCCAGAAAATTTATGTCTTAGAATTCTTTGGTGTTTTTTTTTTTTTTTTTTTTTTTTATACAGAGTCAAAATCTTTTGCCCGGGCTAGAGTGCCGTGGCATCAGCCTAGCTCACAGCAACCTCAAACTCCTGGGCTCAAGCGATCCTGCTGTCTCAGCCTCCCGAGTAGCTGGGACTACAGGCACATGCCACCATGCCCGGCTAATTTTTTCTGTTTTTAGTTGTTTGGCTAATTTCTTTCTATTTATAGTAGAGACGGGGTCTCTCTCTTGCTGAGGCTGGTCTCTAACTCCTGAGCTCAAGCAATCTTCCCTCCTCGGCCTCCTAGAGTGCTAGGATTACAGGCATGAGCTACCGTGCCCGGCCAAAAAACTACTCTTGAAACAAACAAAAAATAGTCTCAGGAAGGAAATAAAAAACCTGAGCAAAGAAATAGAAGATACAAAAAAACCCAAATTGAAATATTAGAATTTAAAAATATAACAAGTTTGAGGTTACCGTGAGCCTGAAATGACTAAGATGCCAGGGCTCCCAGGTGGGCAGAGATTGGCTGTTTGTGGGCAGTGTCTGAGCCCACATTTGGGGGGATTTCTTTTGTGAATTCATATCTTTCATCTGTCTTTTGTTTATACTCCTTTAGAGAGAGGGATTTTTTAAAATACTTAGGTCCTATGTTTTTGGGGGAACTTCTCCTTTATGTTATCTCAAATGCCCTTTGTCCAAATCTGCTGCTTCCTTTGTTCTATGGATACATCTCCCTTTAGCTCTCAGGACTCAAGAGAATTGACACAAAGTCCTTTATGCCACAGGCTGTCTGCTTATTGCTACCAAACCATCTCCTTCACCACATTTCACCTCCAAGTCTCCTCCCTTAACAAGCCATGTAAGAGAGCATAAAAATGGCTGGGATGCCTTACTTTATTCTCAGCTCCACCTCCTGGACAGAAACTGGGTCTCCACAAAAATATTCTCTGCTTCTCCTGCGGCTTGACCTTGCTGTTTTATGGGCTTGCTCTAAGAATCCAAGCATACTCCTTTTAAGACTTTGGCACTTACAGAGAAGATGCGTATTGTTCAGGGTCTGAGAGGGGAGGTGTCAACTCGCAGCATGCACCTTCACTTCACAGTAGCTGTGACTGCTTTTTCTTTGTAGGTGGGAGTTTTCCCTCCATTTCATTATTTTTGTATTTTTAATGAGCTTGAATAGAAGATAATGCCAAAGATGACTTCATTTCACCATTTTTATCTTGATAATCCGTATCCCAACCCAAATGTCTAGGACAGGCCTGGAATTACCAGGCCTGGAATGAAGATCTCTGCCCTCTTCGCTTCCATTCATCCACTCTTCACGCTCAAACATTTTATATATGCATTTTGTTTTGTTTTGCTTTTTGGAGCAGGGTCTCCCTCTGTCTCCCTGGCTGGAGTGCAGTGGCATCGTCATAGCTTACTGTAACAGCGACCTCCTGGGCTCTTAAGCAATCCTACCACCTCAGCCTCCCAAGTTGCTGGGACTGCCCCTACGTGCCAACATGCCCACCTAATTAAAAAAAATTTTTTTTTAGAGACGGACGGATTTTGCTGTGTTGCCTGGGTTTGTGTTTAACTCCTGGCCTCAAGCAATCCTCCCGCCTCGGCCTCCCAAAGTACAGGGATTGCAGGCTTGAGTCACCGCACCTGGCTACAGATGTGTCTGACTTTTAAGATGATGGTATTGTCACTGCAGCCCACTTCCCCTGTGGGAGCCTGAAGCTGGAGAGAAGGCAGCATGCAGAGCTGAGGAACATTCGGCCAGGCACTGTCTGGCCTTTCAGGACCCTCTGACCTAAGCAGGAGCACCACAGGCCTGGGACAGGATTCAAGGGGGTTTTGAATGACCTTCACTCCCCAGGAAGCACACTCACTTTCAACAGACGTGACGGCCTTTCTTCGTGGAAGGAAGAGCATGGACAACGTGCAGGGCGCTTTGCATTTGTTCTCTGTCATCAACCTTTGAGGGTCGGCTCTCGCTCCACAGTCCGCACGGGTGGAATTTGGGAGTCAAGGGGCTTGCCCAAAATCTCACGGCCCCTAAGTGGGTTGGGTACGATTTGAACTGGGGTCTCTGCCTGCAGACCGCTTCTATTCCCGCTGTGCCCCTCGGGTCTGGATGGGTGGGGTTTTGGGGTATAAGCTGGGAAACCCCTCGACCCCTGCCTCCCTCACGTGGCCATTGCGTAGGTCCTCGGTGGTTCTGACAGCGCAGGAGAGGAGCACGTTTCACGAGCCGGGCCCGGAGCCAGGCCCCGTGTCAGGTTCACCTCTTGTTGCCATGAGAGACTCACAGCTCTGCGCCGCTTCTCACCGCTCCTCTGTCTCTCACCTGGTGGGCATTTGTTTTAGGAAGTTAATTGTGGAGAGAGATGTAGCTAAACTGACTCTGCTCAAACTTTTAAGAGAGTCACTCGGGCTGAATGTGGTTCTGCTTTTGGAACTGCTTTCCTTTGCAGTAGAGTTGTGAGCGTGAAGTGGTTTAGAATAGAAACTCCTTTTAACCTTGACTAGGACAAAAATAAAACACTGCTAAGGGGAGTGTTTTCTTGGACTCAGCTCCGAGACCATGCAAGAGCGCTCGCCAGGGGGAGCCGGAACCTCAGGGAGCCAGTGCTGCTCCCGAGAGGGGGCTCTCAGGGGCCCCAGGCAAAGGCCGTTGTCCTGGTGAGTGACCCAGGGCAAGTGGTTTGTGCTGCTTTGGGCTCTAATGGCCAGAGCACTGGGGGACAGGGACAGAGGCACTAAGTGCAGCAGGTTGGCCGCAGAGTGAGGAGAGCAGCACTTTCCCGGGAAAGGTAAACAGAGTGCTCTCTAATGGCCGGGGAGGTTGCTAAGAGTTCACCTGGGCCCCGTCACCAGAGGCAGCGTGTTTTCTTCTGCTCAGGGCCAGCCTGGAACGCTTTCCTCGTCTACGTGCCTTTGCGATGAACCGGGACACTGGTTCTTGTTTGTTCAGTGATTTCTGTAATAGGTTCTGCTAAAGACGTTTGTTTAGGGACGGGGGGATGGCATGACTTGGTTTCTAGCATCCATTTACCTGTGGCCAGGAGTCCCTAATGGTCTCGTGTCCCCAGCGTAGGCGCAAAGCTCCGGGGTCAGCGCCTGCTGCCTGTGTGCTTTTTGGCCAGGCCATCTGGACCAGGCGTTTCCCCTCTTAAGCCCAGTAAACTCCACAGACTGTGACAGATCCCTTTCCAGCTGTCACACTGCCGGCTGAGTGAGGCCACCAGGAAAGGGTGGCCACATTCGGATCTGGTCTGTAGAAGCAGTGTCAGTGTCCTGGCAAGGGGCGGTGGGCAGGCCGTGCAGGGCTTCAGTGATAGGAAAGAACAAGCCTTGTGTCGCTCCTCTTTGTGTAAAGAGCCCCTGGAAGGACAACCAGAAACTAGTTAAAAATATTCATAGTTTCCAGTTCAGAGGCAGGTGGGAACTGGGGCAAGTGATGGTAGGGTGGTATTAAAAGGTATTTAATACCTTTTTATTCTTTTTCACGGAATGTCCTTTTGCATTACCGAGTCATAATAATAATAAACGAGAAAGAAAATTGCCCCTTTCCTGGACAGCTGGCTTGGCTGTGTAGCTCTGGGCACACCTGGGACTGTTTGGGGTGTCCATTTCCAAGGCGAGGCTGTAAAATAGCTGGCACCCTTTTTAAGGCAAACAGGCTCATGCTGCCATGTCGGAACGAGGCTGTCTTCTTGCTCCCTTGAGGGTCGGGCCTTCCCGTGATGTCGAGTTGTCAGCCCAGACAAGTTCCCAGCAAGGTCTCAGACACAGCCCATGTTGCTCCCTGAGGGTGGCTGCACAGCCTGCCTGTGTCTGAAGCTGGGTTTGACAGGTAAGGGGACTGAAGACAGTGGGCCAACAGGGCCTGGTTCCCCAACTGCACCCACAAAGCAAGAGAAAAGTTTCTGGAGCTGCCCAGTGAGCATGGTGGTGACCCTAGTAAGGGTCACTGAACCCCCAGCTTGAAGGCAGGGAGCCCGGCGGGGTAGTGCTCAGGGGAGCGGCCTCTGTGGGGCGCGTGTGTTCCAGGACGGTGCCCAGGTCTGTGTTCTTGCCCAGAGCGGCCTCTCTGAAGGGAGGATGTGAGCAGCGGTGGACCTGCAGGGTAGCTGGACGCATCCCCATTTCCCGGGAGAGGATCTGAGGCCCAGAGAGGGTACGCGCCCTACTAAGAGGCAGGGCCAGGTTGGGCCAACCCCAAAGCCCGGCTGCCTCCCTGAGGGCCATCTCTCCTCATGGTGCGGCGGGCCCTATTTTTTAGGTGACGATGCCTGGGGAGCCTGTGGACGTGGCGTGTGGCGTGGATCACATGGTGACTCTGGCCAAGTCATTCATCTGAGGCTCCCACCTGACCTGCTGGGGTCTGCCCCGGCCTCGGGCTGCTCAGCAGCGACGGCACCTGGCCGGCCAGCCGGGGTTCTTGGATGGTGGCAGAAGAGGATCAGGACCCTTCGTGGAGTGTGGCACTCTCTCTGAAATCCCTTAGTGGGCACATACTGAGAGCGTCTGGGACGAGGTCCCTTCTCCAGCTGAGGATGAGACCTGCAGAATTGAGCACAGGACGCTGCCTTCAGCGGGCCGAGCTCCTGAGGCGCTGCGGTGGCCCAGGGCGGGGAGGAGGATTTACACAGCTCTCCAGGTAACCTGGAACAGCCATCCTCTGGTGTCACCCAAGACACTGGTTTTAGGAAAACTTAGCCCTCATCGCGTGACATTTTGCGTGATCTTACAAGGCGGCCTGACAGAATGGGGCGCTCAGGCGGGCTTCTGTTTCCCCTCTGTCACGGCAGGCCCCTTGGTTTGTGTCTGGCAGGCGTGCGTGCGCCTCAGCGCGAGCCCCACGTAGCTGCGGGAGCCAGGCCGGCTTCGGCCAAGGCAGTCTGCTCACAGCCCCCTCGGGTTGGCCGCCACACCGCAGGCACACTGGCAGGACTGGGACTCTCTGTGGAGCTGCCAGTGTGTGCCAGCCCCCTGCCCCACGGGGCCCGTGGCTGTCTCCACGTTGCGCCTGTTCTCACTGCCTGGCTTGGAAACGCTGAGAAGCCCCTCAGTGAGATCGAGGCCGAATTCCTGTGGGCTGAGGGCCGTGAACACATCCACAAAAGCTTGGCTGGAGTGCCAGCCGGCCTTGGAGAAGGATTCAGATTGTGAAGAACATTTGATTTAGTAGCGTGACTTGTCTTTTCCTTTAAAAACATCTTTTAAAAATCTCTTTTAGAATAAAGTCTGTTCTCTGCCTTTTGATTTTTAAGAACTGAAGTTTTTTTTACAGTTTGACTTGATCATTTAGAGATTAGCTTTGAAAAACAAGGCTTTTGATAAAGAGACCAGTGGAAAATACTTTCAAAGACAGTCGCGCTTGAAAAATGTTTTCTGAACAGATTGTGCTCCCATAGTTCAGTCGGGAGAAAATATCCGGCGCTCACGTCACAAACGGGGATCTCATGTGCTGCCCACCTGTGCCCCACTCCTGTTACGCCTTCACTCAGCACTCATGGGCCCCCGAGGTGCCAGGTACTGCTCATCGTGCTGGGCACGTGGTGACAGAGCCCCTCCCTGTGAAGCCCGCGTCCAGGGAGGGAAGCAGACGAAAACCAGTCAGATACCAGGTGTGGGGGATGGTCACGTGGGCGGTGGAGAGAAAGGAAGAGGGGTCAGGATGTTGGGAGGGCTGCGCTTTGAACTGGGATGGTCACCGCGCAGGCGACGTCCTTGCTGCAACCTGAAGCCGAGAGGACCAGCCAGCCCGGTGTCTAGGGGAGCAGCCCTGTCGTGGCAGCTGCAGGGACCCTCACCTGGGTTGTGACCACAGTTCTTAGGTTTATTCCTAAGCTTATGACAGTGAAGTTTTTCCATGAACTTGAAATTGAGAACCGTGTGTCATTCGCCTTCCTGGAACTCCCGGTGGGGCCAGGTCTACAGCTGCCCTGCAGTGAGAAGGGTAATCTGACCTCGGAGAAATACAAGCCGGGAAGCACGTATTGATTTACGGACGGTAAGTGTTGCAGGAGATCAGGCCTGGGTCGCACCGGCTGGGGCTCAGGTAGGTGATGATGGGTGATGGAGGGTCTCTGGAGAAGGTGAGTTTTTAAACCACCCACCAAATGGCAACCAAAGTGCAGATCCAGCAACGATCAAGACCTTGATCTTGACATAGCAGCCTGTATATAAGAAATGTCCTTGGGTTTGTCTTGAAACCCAGTTTCTTCCTGCTGGGCTTGGTCTGCCCAGCCGGGCTGCTTGGCGGTGCCCACTGTGGGTCACTAGGGCTCCTGGGGGAGCTCCCCTGCCACGGGCCAGGCCCTCTCCCCAGGTGTCATCTGTGCTGGTCTCAGCACATGTCCTTGTTCCCCAGCCCCTCCCAGCACTTGCTGTGCCGTTAGCTCGGTTGCTGGCTTTATCACTGTGCTCCCGGGGAGTGTTTGCCAACGCTGGTCTGCTCTCGCTTTAGTGGGCGCGTGAACGGCACCCCGGAGGCAGTGAGCCTCGTGCCAGCGCTGACGTGTCCTCTGGTCATTCGCTGTCCCTGCACTCAGGCTCTGTTCTTCATCTGTGTAGGGGTCAGTAGCCCAGGCCACAGAGGCACCGGGTGGAAGGCGTAGTGTCCCCAGTTGTCAGCCCCTCGGCCACCACTGTCTCCCTGCCAGAGTGGTTTGCAAGGTGCCTGGGCCACTGTCCCAGTCCTCTTTGCCCCTGCCAGATGTGCAGGCCACCGTGCCACAGTGATTTCTTGGGGCATGGGAGGGCTCTCACTGAATGAAAAACCTCAATCAGCTAATAAAAGCGTGTCATTCCTGAAAGGTTGTCAACCTCAACGGAATCCCGTCATGACTGTTCTTGTTTCTTGAATATATGGTTGGCCCATGTTTTTCATTAATTCAGGAAATACTTAGGTACTTTGTTTCGTGTTACAAAGTTGAATCCTGAGAAATATGCAATAAAGAGAACGCTCTGGCTTGGCACAGCAGCAGGTCACAGTCTGGCCGAGTGCCTGGCACTGCGCCTGGCCCAGGGTCAAAACTCAGGATGCGTTTATGAAGATTCTGCGCTTCTCTAGCCGTCTGTCCCGTGCCAGCATCTGACGGGGCCCGGCCCCTCCGAACGGCAGCAGGAGCCGCTCACACTGTTCCGAGGGCCATCCTGTCTGCAGTCCACGGCCCCAGTGCTGCTCTGTCGCCCCAGCTTATTCATGCGGCCTCACAGCACAGACCCTTTGACATGGCTTTGGGGACGGGACCCAACACTGGCACAGCCTGAGGCAGCCATCTGCACCAGGCCCTGTCCTGCCTGTGACGGTGAACTTGTCCCTCCCCCAAGGACCCCACACTTGCCTTTCTCCCAGGGGGCATTACCCAGCTCCCCCGAGAGATGCTGCAGTGTCACGGAATTCCACATTACACACCAACCCTGGCAGCCCCAGTTCAGCTTGAACTGGAGATGGTGTTTGGGGTCCCTCTAGCTGGGCTTTTCTCAGATCTGGGGCCACACTGAGGTGCATCCTCCACAGTCAAGTTTAAAAGGATAAACCCAGACTCTGTTGTCCCTTAAAACCAGGACTCAGTCTTGCGAGGGAGGCAATGTGAGGTGTAGCTGGGGTAGGTGGTGCTCATGGTGAAGCCCAGAGACGTCATCGCTCTGGGAGCAGGTGGCAGCTGAACGCCCGGAGACCAGCGTAGAGCCCACGAAGCCAGGCCCATCAGAAAGGGGCCCTGTTTGAGTCCCTGCCTTGGGGACTAAAACTGTACAGGCTTAGGCCATTGGTGGTGAGCTGGCCCCACAGCTGCAGAACTGACCCTCATTCCAGCGGGGGATGTTGAAGGTGAGGAAGAGGACGGATGGGCTGCATGCTCTGAGCACCTGCTGTGTGCCAGGGCCCGTGCTGGGCACATGGTGGTGAGCAGGATGCCTTTGTTCATTCAGGCCTCTGCCTCTGATTGGTGTGGCCTCGAAATGGAGAAGTCGAGATGAGGCCTCTGCCCTGCAGGCAGCCCAGGGACCAGTGTTCATGACAGGGACTTCGGGATTCCTCTGGGCAGAGTCTACCCTTTAACCCTGGGCTTCTCAACCAGTAGGATCAGCCGGCAATAGACTCATCTGGGGGCTTTAAGAAGAATATACATTTTGTTTATTCATTCATCAGGTGATGGACATTTGGGTTGGTTCTGCTTTTTGACTATTAATGAAGGCCAAAACATTAATGTATTATATAAATTTTACATTGGTCTGGTGTTTTGTTTTTGGAATATTCTGTACAAGTTTTTGTGTCAACGTTAAGTTTTTAGTTGTCATGGGTATATACCTAGGCATGGAATTGCTGGATCATTTAGTTTTTTAAGTTTTGACTTAATACTGTTTAATCCACCACACACTCTGTAAGTTCCAAGATACTCCTGACTACACTCGGGCTGTTCCCCGCAGGCTCCTTGGGGGCTGGCTGCCTGCGTGTCTACATTTCTGCCTCTGCTGTAGGGACCCCCGGGTGCCTGGCTCTCACCAGGCTTAGTGACCATGTGTTCAGAGATGGGCCATGCGCTAGCTGGGCTCAGGTGGACATCTCTTGGAAGAACACCCCGAATGTGACGTTCCACTCCCAACCTTTGCAAGGTAAAGACCTCCATGTTGTCTCCATCTTATCGTTCCTTTCCTGTGTCACCCTCGCTGTGTTTATGGGAACGTCACCTGTCAGGACCGTCAGAACAGGCACCTTTCCTTTCTGGTTGTCCCTCACACTGTGCATCAGACCTGTTTGCTTTTTCTGCCACGTTCCTTTTTTCCCCCCAAATTGAAGTGTAAGTCACATAACATAAAACCGTTTTATATCACAGTTTTTTTTTTTTTTTTTTTTTTAGCAAACTGTTGTGCAGTCACCATGATTTCATGTCACATGTTCACTTTTGGTGCTTTTTTCTAGCTTTTACCATCGGGAAGTTACCCCCTTGGCTGAATTTCACATGCTAAAACCGTATTGAAATTAAGGCCAACTAAGTCCGACTCTTTGGGGTGGAGTCTGGCGTGGGTAGAAAGCTCCCCAGGGGTTTCTAACGTGCAGTTAGGTTTGAGAGCCCTGCCACGTAGAAGCCAAAGCTGCACCCTAGGAGAAGTTATACCCTGTCAGGGAGGGAGGCTCATGGGTGGTTCTGAGGGGCTGGCCGATCATTGGCCTGGCCCTGCCACCCTGGAGTCTGCACTGTGCAGGTTCAGGGGATGGCCCTTGAGCCAGCCTTGGTCATCTCTCCTGACATCCAAGGCAGGACACTGACCCTGGACATGCCGTTTTCCTCCCCTCAGCCCTATTCAGGAATCCAGAACCCCCTATTCAGATGCCAGGCCTGGTCTCTCCTGCTGCACAGAAGTCTGGGGCCCTTGCGCTTCAGCCTCACCCTCTACCAGCCCCATCTATTTCCTCCCTCCCTCACGTGCCCTCTGTGCCTTCTGAGCCAGTGCTGTTCAGTCTGCTCGGTCCCTCTTGTCTCACCAAGCTCAACCCTCATAGCCCTGCCTCTTGGTCTTCCCCCTACAGCTGGGCAGCTGGTCAGTCCCTCGTCCGAGCACAGTGCCCCTCTGGTCTGTCCTAGCACTGCCTGTCCTGCGCTGGCTCTGGGAGCAGCCCTGGTGCAGCAGCTGTGGCAGGTCACGCCAGCCCCAGCCCACGGGGATGTGAGCGAGCAGTGGAAGTGAAGCCCAGGCTTGGGAGGCCCTTGTAACAGTTTTGAGTTTGTCCCCGTGGCTCCAGTGGGACGTGTGCAGATCTCAGACAGAAAAGCCTTCTCAGCAGCCAGAACTTGGGCTCTGGGTGGGGTGGGAGAATATTCAGCCCCATTTTCACTCCCTTCCATCTCTGGGGCTGCCAGGGGTGAGGCGGGTGGGGCTAGGGGCTGGGGGGCCAAGTGCAGAAACAGGTCTTCAGCCCTCCCCTGCTCTCACCTGTGCCCCCGACCTTCCAGGGACAAGAGAGGAGCCGGGAGAAGGGTGTCTGAGGTCCAGGACCTGCTGGTCTCAAGCCCATCTTTTCCTCACCTGGGCAGCCCCAGTGCCCCACCTACCAAGAAGGCAGGAGCCAAAAGCCATAGTGGAGGGACAGGTGCCCAGTCCCCCCTCTTGACCCCAGGATATCTTGTCTGGAGGAATCATCTCTGGAGCTTCTGGCACCTTCCTGGGGCTGTGATGGCCACAGCTGGGCTCCAGGCGTGGGGCAGAGGCCCCCGGCTGTGCATCCAGCCCCGATCCTTCCCTGCCATCAGCAAGGCCTGTCCAGCTCCGTGGGCCCCGACCCCCAGGCCTGCTGCTGCCCGAGGCCTGAGGAGGATGCTGGCGTAGCAGCCAGCCTCTAGGACTCAGCGATCTTCACCTCCTGGTCTTCACTGCTTTGCGAAGTTTCCCCACGTCAAGTGAGAGGTGGGCTGCAGACATGGCCGTACGGTGGAGGTCACGGCCTGTGAACTCTGAGGCCAGGGTTTTGGCTTCTACCTCAGGCCCTTGAATCCCTTGCTCTGGCGGAAGCCAGGCGCCATACCGTGAGGACACTCAAGCAGCCCTGTGGGGAGACCCACATGGGGAAGGACGGAGGCCTCCTGCCCACAGCCAGGCCCAACCTAGGAAGTAGAGCCTCCAGCCCAAGCTGAGACTTCGGACAACCGCAACCTCATGTGTGACGCTGAGCCAGAACTGCTCAACCAAACGGCTCCTGAATTCCTGACCCACAGAACTGTGATACTTAAAAACTATTTTAAGCCACTAGGTTTGGGGGCAACTTGTTACGGCCCTCTTGCTCTGGGGGCCGTTCCTCAGATTCTGGGCGTTGTTCTGGAACGGCTGTTCTGCCCCCTCCACCCCGGCCCGTGTCCCCCAGGCCACAGTGTGCAAGAGAAAGAGAAGAGATGCAGCCCTGGATGGATGAGCACAAAATCAGCCGTCAGCCAACGTCGTTTTCTTCATTTTAATTAACACTTTACAAAGTACAAAATATACTGTCTTTTTTGGGGGGAACATTAGGTACTTTTTTCTTGCCATCATACAGTACATGAATCTTGAAGGTTTTGTGTTTCTTCAACAAGAAAATAAGCGTGAGGGCCCAGGGGTGGGGGCGGGATGGCCAGTTCTCCCCTGTGCCCAGACCCTGGGACCAATGAGGCGCCACTGCGACTGCTGGTGACCGGGCCACAGGGGGCCGTGGGCAGGGTCCCTGCCCCTCCTAAGGTGCGTTCGGGCAGGGCAGAGGCCCTCACAGCCCCACTGCGCATCCACCGTCCACTCGCCCCGTCTCAGGATAACGGAAATGATTTTGGCATAGAGCAGGGGGAGGCCTGGAGCTGTCTTGTGAGCCCCCTCCCGTGTTGGAGCCAGTCTGCTCACCTCTTCCCGGACCGTTTTCTGAATATAGGGAAACTGAGGCAGTGGAAAGGAAAACGCACTGAGCTTGGCCTGCTTTTCGCCCCTGCAAATGAAGTGGGGTCTCCAGCTTTGCTGGACGCTTTTCCAGGGTGAGCCCCGGTGGGTGTGGGGGCCCAGCCTGCACGGCCCCGCCCCGTGAACGCTGCAGGACAGGGCGCTCTGCAGAGTCAGCGTGGGCAGGCCCTGCCCCTTCAGACCGACTCACGGACTGCCAGGCCTCTGAGGACACCTCTGCCCTGCGGCCAGGGCCTGCGCCCGCTCCCCTCACCACCTCTGTACCCGCGGCAAGACTGCTACCGAGGACTCAAAATACTGAAAGAGCCAGTCCCATAGCTCAGATTTGGGCTCTGCACATGTGTGCACACCCACACTACCGTGTGTAACACGCCCACGCTCACACACGCACGCACACACGTAAACATGCACAGACCAGCGTCCCAACTCCCAGGGCAGGGCCGCCCTGCACTTCGGACTCCCTCCACCCCTCTCTCCTCGTACCAAAACCACTTGCCACCAGGCTGCCCACGGATGCCATGGCCTGGGCCTCGGGCTTCTGCTTCAGGCCACTCCTGGTGCCATCAGCCCCCAGGGCCCCCTGCTGCCTCAGCCACACGCTCCCGCCCTCACTGTCCAGGACAGCAGCCTTCACAGGAGGCCCGGAGAGCACAGCCGGCCACAGCCCACCCGCGGCCTCCTCCCAGTCTGTGGAACGGGGCACAGGGACAGTCAAGCTTGTCCTTTTGGTACCTCTAATTTGAAAACAGAAGCAAGCAAGCTGGGATGAGCTTCGAGATGCAGGAAAAGCTCCCTAGCTATGCCAGGGCTCAACACCCCTGGGACAAGCCCTGGCCACTCTTCCCAAGCCTGCCCGTGTGGCTCCGCCGGGCTGGCGGCCTCTCTGGGCGGAAGGCGACTCCCCTCCAGGCCCAACCCCACCCTTGGCACAGTACCCAGAGCCGAGGTCTTGTCACTGCTCGTCACCCTCACCCAGGCTCCGCCACGGCCGACTCCTCTGCTCTCAGCCCTGCCCAGCCCTCCCAGAGGTACAGGGGTGTCTTCTGCCCACCTCCCCCCGACCAAGTCCTTCACTCGGGACGTGGCATCAAAGATCCCTCGGTCCCAGGGTTAGAGTGCTCTGTGGTCACGTGGGGGTCCCCCAAAGGCCCCCTCTTGTAGCTGGGGCTGGGAAGAGCCCTAGGTGTCCCCACATCCAGATCTAAAGGTGTGGAGAGGTGGCCCAGGGAGGCCTTGGGACGCCTAAGGGTCTGCCTGGGGCAGCTGGTAGTAGGTGGCCAGGTTCGCCTCTGAAGGTCACCAGGCAAATGGCGCCCTGGGCTTGGACTGGGGCCTGGCCCTTCTCACGCGCCCTAGTCTTCCCTCCTGACTGCCACGGCACCCTCTGTCACCTCAGAGGGGATCAACGCCACCAGACCAAGCATCCTCCTACTGGACATCAAATCGGTCACCTCAGCCGTGCTGTGTGCTGGGGCGGCCACAGTGGGCAGCTCTGGGCCACCCAGCTCCTTCCCTTCCCACCTGCGAGCGGCCTGGTACCTGGAGGTGAGGGAGGGGAGGCTGCTGGTGGTGTGGGGGCTCTGGGCCCCCTGGTCTTAGGGGCAGGGGGCTAGCGGGATCAGGGCTGCCTCTCCAGCTCGATGCACACCTGGGCTGGGGGCAGAGCTGGGCAGCGCTTCTCAGGGGGCTTCAAGACCCCGTGGAGGAAGGAGGGGCAGAGCTGGCCATGCCCAGGTCTTTGCAGGGACAGGACTGGTGCTGAGGGAGAAAGGGGGTTCTTGGGGACCAGGGGAGCCCCATGCTGAGATGGGGCTTCATCAGTGGGGAATGTCACTGCTCCCCCCACCCCCGTCTGCAGCATACAGGGATGAGGGGTGAGGGGAGCGTCTAGACTGAGCTTTTCTTACTAGGGAGCCACACGGAGGCAAAGACATACTCTCAGAGCCCAGGCGACAGCTCTGGGGCTGCCCGCGCCCCCTCCTCGTGGCAGCCCTGCCCAGGCAGCCCGGCTGTGTTCCCGGAGACCCCATGGTGTGAAGACCCCCGTTTCCCTCCCCGACATGCCCATCCTCCTCAGGTTGCCTCTGAGGCTGGGGCCGGGGGGACGATGGCGCAGCCAGGCAGGGAGCCCCACGTGTCTGCCAGTGATGCGGGCCCCAAAGCCCCTCTGAGAAACACACGCCCCTCCAAACGGGGCCTGCAGAGACGCTCACAGCCAGCAGCCCAGGACACGGCTGGGGTCGTGGTGAAGGGACAGGGCAGACGGCCCTGGGAAAACCTCTCACGTCCCCCCCACAAAGAGCTGTGAGACCAAACCAAGACTACGCTACGCACAGAACACCAAGATACACCAAGCTTCTTCACACAAGCAGGAGGACGGGAATGGGAACGTTAAAGAGTCCACCATGGCCGAGGCGTGGGGTCCCCTGGGGGCAGCTCCCGAGACGGAGGCTGGGACAGGGGCCACCTTGTGGAGCAGGCCAGGGCAGCAGAGCCATGCCCTTGCCACGACCCTCCCGGCACGTAGGCTTTCCTCGGTTGGACGGGCCTGTCCCCGGGGGAGACCTGGGAAAAGAACCTGAGATTTCTAAGCTTGCAGGTAAAAAAACAATCAGGTAAGCCACCTGCAGAAAAACCACCATCCAAGGACAGGGGACCCTGGGTGGGACGCAGGGAATTTGGCCCAGCCGGTGGGCCCAGGTCTTCAGGGTGAGGAAGCTGGGGGTGGGGGGTGGGGTGCGTTCTGTTAAAAAGCAAGAAATTCCAACTACTCTTCCCTCTGAACCAACATCCCCCAAAATAAAACAAGCATGTCCAGGCACCCTGGCTGGGGAAACGGGGACACAGAAAGCGCGACCCACACCACGCAGCCCCTCAGCACCCGCCCTGGGCCGCAGGCTCCTCGGCTGCTGGTTTCGCTTTCTCTCGGGTCAGGTCAGAGGGATTCAATCGGCTTCTCTAATAATCGTATTGCCTATATACTTGAATTAAAAATATATGGTGGCTCAAAACGTGCCTGTGTGCCTGGCAGACAGCGTGGGGCGGAGGCCGTCGCGCCCCCGCGCACACACACAGTGGGGTCTGTGTCCACGCACTGCGCACACAGTATATATTAACATATATATTGCTCAAGTATATATGCTATTTACAGTATATATCTCTATCAACATAAAACACAGGTATTTATAGGTGTGTACAATAGATACGTCCTAGGAGATCCAGGGAACACAAGACTCGGGGGGGGGGCCACGGGCCGACACACGTGCACGGCAGGAGGGAAAGGCAGAGAAGCGACACCATCAGGGAAGTAACAGAAAGGAAAATCAAGGCCTTCCAAGGACAGAAAGGGGACTTAGGGCTTTAACCGCTGCCCTCCCCACACTCGGCCACCTCCCTCTTGGGACCAGCAAACGATTTGTAAGTTTTGGAGTTTTGTGCAAAATGAATTAACTTAAGGAAAAAAAAGTGGGTTCCTAATTAGTGTGGTGGGCTCTTTAGCATCCCGAAGGATCTCGAAGAAAGCTCCTCCCTCTGGTGAGCCCTGGGGCTCAGAGGGTCCTTCCTGCCAGCTCAGAGAAGCAGGGAGTCCTTCACCACGACAGGAAAATACCCTTTCTCCTCTGATCTTCTTGGGGACAGCACAACTCAGCTGCTGCCTGGGAAAGAGGCAGGGGTCCTGCTCACCCAGACAGCACACCCCACGGGGGGCACAGCACTGAACCTGTTTCCCAGGTAAGACCACCCAGCTGGCCTGCCACCCCTGTCCACCTCACCCGCTCTGATGCTCAGACAGAACCACGGCTGGTTGGGAGGCCCCAGGTGGAGCACCAAATGGTCCCAGCATCTCGTAACGGACCTCCGCTCCCAGCTCCCCACTCGGGACGCGGTCGAGGCCCCCACCGCAGCTCCCGCTCTCATGCCCGTCCCTGGAGCCACAGGGCACCAGCCAAGCGACACTGAGCCCTGGGCCCCCCAACAGAACTCAAATACGCCCCATTCCCCCAAAACAGAAACCACTGCCAACAGCAGCCTGGGCGCAAAAACATTAAATAAGAACTAAAACAAGGTACGATATTCTCTATTAAGGCTCAGTTAAGCTGCCTCCCAGGTCAAGTACTTGTGAACGCCACGGCCCCAGCCGAGGGGCGGGCGGGCAGGCAGGTGAGTGGGGAGCGGGGGAGGGGAGGATGGCGGGGAGGCCTGTGCTGGTCTAGTCAACTGTTGGGGAGGTGGGGAGTCCCCTAAGGACCTCCATGGGGATGCCCCCGCTGGGGGAAACTGAGACTCCGCCTGCCCAAGTAGGGTCCAGGGAAAGAAGGGACAGGAGCTGGTGCTCCAGGCTGGTGGGTCTCCCGGGGCCCCTCCTCCCCAAGGAGTGAGCGCTCATGGTGGGGAGGACTGGACAGGGCCCCTCTTGGCAGTCGTGCTGGGATTCGGGCGCAGGCCCTGTGGTTGGCAGGCAAGGTGCAGGGTGGCTCGGGTCCTTCCCAGCGCGGGGCCCCCACCGTGTTCCTGTCTGAGCCTCACCAGCCACTCTGACCCGCTGGCCTCCACTCTGAGGGAACCAGCCCTGAGCTGATGGGACCAGAGACCAGCGACCACAGTACTCGGCCTCCACCTTCATGGGGGCCTTCCGGGGCTCCACAAACTCAGCCCCGCTCTGCCAGCCCTCCGGGGTGACATGAGGAACGGCACACCAGCATCTCGTGGGAGGGACCAGCTTCCTTTGGCATCTGCCCCGGCTGCGGGCGAGGACGGATGGGAACGTGGATGGCTCACGTGCTCCCTGGACCTCAGAAATCATTTTTTGGGGGTAGGGTTGGGGGAAGGAGGCGGGTCGTTCTCCGGGGGGTCTGGGGGCTCTGGGAAGGCAAGAGGGCATGGGGAGGCCTTGGCTTGGGCCCCAGGCCTGGAGGGGTTGGCAATTGGGGGGTCTCCCAGAGGCCCCTTCCTTGGGGGTCCCCGGGCCGATTTTCCAGTCTGTGGAGAAATACTGCAAGAACAAGCTTCGGGGCAGGGGCCGGGCCCAGGCCGGGCAGCGGCAGGGGCAGCAGAAGAGGCCCTCTAGTGTTCCTCTGCCTGACTGACCTTCAGGGCACTGATGACGCCGCTGATGTTCTCCTCTGGCACCTGCAGGGGCAGCAAGCACACACCTGCCCGTGAGCCCCGGCACCTGCCCCTGCCCCGGCTCCGCCTGGGGGTGGGAGACACTCACCAGTGCGTGGTCGAACTTGAAAGTACTGATGTAGTAGGCAGGGATGTCTGCAGCAGCCAAGGGCTCGGAGATCTGGGCCACAATGCCACACTCGTCTAGGAAGAGGGGGACCATGCTCAGCACTGCGTGGCCAGAGCGCCCTGGCCCACACCGCTGCTCGGAGCCCCTGCCCTCTGCGGCCAGCACCCACCCCACACCCACGATCTTCCCAGAGAACTTCTCCCTCCCCAACCCCAAAGGCCCCTCCACCCAGAAGCCTTCTCTGTCTGGTCACTGGCCATCAACGGGCACGCCCTCCTCAGGGCGCCACAGACCCGGCTCTGCCCAGCCCCCATCACCCTCTGCCTATTTCTGCGCCTTGTGCTCCCAATCCGTCTTGTGAGTTCTCCTAAGACAGAGCTGGAGGTGGCATGGACGACAGGGAGGACGTGGGTTTGAGCCCCTCTCAGTCTTGCTCTGACTTCTTTTCTAGCCTGATGACCGTGGGCAGATCACCTCCTCTCTGAGCCTAGCTTTTTTCCCTGGAGTCCCTGCCAGGTAACAGCCCCTGCCTGTTCTAAAGGCATTTGGTTGGGGCTGGAATGTGATGCCCTTCTCCCTCCAGACCCCCAAGGCACGGGTCTGTAAGGCCCTCCCACCCCTTTGTAATGTCACTTGGGGTTGCCTGGGGCTGGTCCCTCCCTCACTCCCAGACTCCCTTCCCTGACTGGAAGGTGCACGTGGGGCTTCCTCCTACAAGATCTCCAGGATTTGAGGACCCCTCTCCTCCCCCTACACAATTCCCCAGGTTGTTTCCCTAAAAGCTTGTGTTCTGATTTCAGCAATGATGCACTTCCCCAACCTTCCTTAACTGGGTGGGTGAGTGCAGATCTGGTCACGAGCTTCCACAGAATTCTGAACCCAAGCCTGGCACTCACCCTGGGTTGCACCCTTCTGTGGGTCACCCCCATTGTCACCAAGCCCAGCGTCCCCTCGGCCCCTGGTCCTATGCTCTCAGCCCCTGGACTTGTGCAGGAGTGGCCTGGCACGTCGCCCAAGTTCCCCATTTCTGCCCGAATCCACAGGCCTCTGTGGTGGCCGTGTGGGCCTCATGCCTGCACTTCTGACCATCCACTCTGCTACGCGGTGGAGGTAGGTTGTGTCCTAAGATCCCTTTAGCCGTAGACAGAACTATTCCTATAAACACGGGGCAGGGGGAGGGCAGGTGTAGGAGATCAGGGTCTAGCCTGCTACCTTTTCAACTTCGAGTTGTGACATCAATTTAGTGGACTGGTGACCAGCACTTTATAAACTGACACAGAGCGTGAGGCTAGAGCAGGCGTGGTCTTGGGAAACTTTACTCTGAGTTGTCTGTGGGTGGGTGTGTGCCGGGTCACCACGTAAAATCTATCGACTCCAGACCACGGTCAAAAACATATGGGATCGGCCAGTCTAGAATCTTTCAGGTTCTCTGTATTTTTCTTGCAGGCATATTTACAGCTAAGTGTGAGCTCTACAACCCTCAACATCTGGGACGGAGCCTCCAGCTGCTGCCTGCAAGCCCAACGCGCGTGTTTCTAACATACGCATTTCCTCCATCGTCTGAGTCACGGGAAGACGTCTGGCGTTACGTGAAGGAAAACCACCAATATTCGTTACCTCTGAGCAGTGGGACTAAGGAGTGTTTTTTTTTTTTTTTTTGAGACAAAGTCTCACTCTTTTTGCCCGGGCTAGAGTGAGTACCATGGCGTCAGCCTAGCTCACAGCAACCTCATACTCCTGGGCTCAAGCGATCCTTCTGCCTCAGCCTCCCGAGTAGCTGGGACTACAGGAATGTGCCACCATGCCCGGCTAATTTTTTCTATATATTTTTAGTTGTCTGATTAATTTCTTTCTATTTTTAGTAGAGACGGGGTCTCGCTCTTGCTCAGGCTGGTTTCGAACTCCTGAGCTCAAACAATCTGCCCGCCTTGGCCTCCCAGAGTGCTAGGATTACAGG
>CAUYRB010017606.1:0-25023 GCA_963574695.1 Propithecus perrieri | reverse complement strand
AAATAAGTCAAGCACAGAAAGACAAATTCTGCATTGTCTCACTCATGTGAGAGCTAAATATTAAAAACAATTGCTGTCATGGAGACAGAGAATAGAATGATGGTTACCAGAGGCTGGAAAGAGTAGTGGGGCCAGGGGGTGGGAGGTTAGCAATAAAGTGGGAATAGTTAATGGGTACAAAAATATAGTTAGATAGAATGAACAATATTTGATAATGCAACAAAGTGACTATAATCAACAATAAGTTAGGGTATACTTCAAAATAACTAAAAGAGTGGAATTGGAATGTTCCTAACACAAAGATATGATAAATGCCTAAGGTAATAGATACCCCAATTACTCTGATTTGATTAATTCACATTGTACACCTGTATCAAAATAGCACGTGGCCAGGCGTGGTGGCTCACGCCTGTAATCCTAGCACTCTGGAGGCTAAGAGGGGAGGATCGCTTGAGGTCAGGATTTTGAAACCAGCCTCAGCAAGAGCAAGACCCCATCTCTAACCAAAAATTAGAAAGAAATTAGCTAGGCAACTAAAAATAGAAACAATTAGCCAGGCGTGGTGGTACACGCCTGTAGTGCCAGCTACTAGGGAGGCTGAGGCAGGAGGATCACTTGAGCCCAGGAGTTTGAGGTTGCTGTGAGCTAGGCTGATGCCATAGCACTACTCAGGGCAACAGAGCAAGACTCTGTCCCAAAAAAAAAAAAAAAAAATCACATGTACCCTATGAAAATATACTATTACGTACACATAATAATTAAAAATTTAAAAAGAAAATAAAATCATGACGATCATAATCCCGACAGATTAAAGTCCCAGATGTTGAAATCTTAAAAGCTGAATTCTGAGGAAGGGATTAATGTGTTTTTGGTTTATGCAGGATAGTTGCATCATGTGAGTTACATGATGTTAGGGGAACTATTACCTTGCTTTATTTGCATTTGGAGGAAAAAAATTGGTCACACAATAAGGCAATGATAAAAATTTCAGTTTAAAAATGCATAATTTGTCTGCATTGGTATTCCTTCCGGCTGATGAATTTCCAGGAGCTTTTAATGAATTAAAGCATCATTTGTCCGAAGAAGCCAGTGGAGCTACTGACTGGTTCAAAAATAATTATGTGCACAGCAGGATAAGAAGACAGGCAATGGTGTTGCTGTTCTATCGCCAGTATCGTTTCCACCAAATTTGTGGTCCATATGTGAGTGCATGAAGAATAGATTTCCACATACCTAAAAGAACATGGAAGCATGGCACAGGAGATGGGAACATTTAATAGGGAGTGCTCATGTCAGTGTGTATCAAATCAGAGAAGGACTTGAAAAAAGGCAGCACTCTGTAGAAAATAAAGATGAATACATTCTCCCAGGGGAGTCGTGCCCTTAAAGGAAAAAACCAGCTATTCATCGAGATACAAGACTTCAAAATTGTAGTTAATGACTGTGAAAGTTGGCCAGCTCTTGTGGGCTACCTCCGTGCAATTGTCCATATTCTCTCCCTGTGATATGCTTTTTCATATGGCAGCTATTTTAGGATTTTTTTGGTGGGAGGAAATTCTTGGTTCTTTTCTTTTTAAATTTTTCCAACTATTTTAAATTGTCAGCATTATGTTTTATGATTTGCTATGCTATGTATTTCATCTTCGCATCATTTCCAATGCTGGTGAGATAAATTGTGTAAAGACTTTTAGAGAGTTCCGATCCATTTTATGCAGTTTTTACAAATTTGACTCCATGATCATTGACTTCGTGTGTAAGCTTTGTACATGTACGTAAAAATGTTGAAACTTCTTCAATAAATGAAGAGATATCCTTTGTGAACATCTGAGTTTGTGAAAAATAAAATTTCTCAGGATCTTGGCACTGTAGGTGATTGCATATGCGGTGGTAGCCCACTGTGGTTTTTGATCGATCTCATCAAAAGATTTAGGTTGTCCGTCAGGGTATTTCAGATGACCACAGTTATAAAGCTGGGTGCACATAATTACCAACATAGTGCTGTGCATTTATATGTTTCACTTTTTGACCTATTTCTTTATGAATACTGTTTGTGTGTAACTATTATACCCATGCCACCAATCGTTAGTACACCTGAGTGTTTATGCTTGAAAAATATGTTATTATTGCCTATTTCATGATGTGAAGTAGTCTATAAAGTGTTCTGTCATGTTTGTATGTGTTTCTCAAATAAATCTCCTTTTATTTTATTTTATATTATTTATTTTTTTGAGACAGTCTTGCTCTGTTGCCCAGGCTAGAGTGCCGTGGCATCAGCCTAGCTCACAGCAACCTCAAACTCCTGGGCTCGAGTGATCCTCCTGCCTCAACTTCCCAAGTTGCTGGGACTACAGGCATGCACCACCATGCCCGGCTAATTTTTTCTATTTTTAGTAGAGATGGGGTCTTGCTCTTGTTCAGGCTGGTTCAAACTCCTGATCTCAAGTGATCCTCCCACCTTGGCCTAGCACAGTAATAGAATTACAAGTGTGAGCTCCCGCACCTGGCCTAAATCTCCTTTTAAAATGTGAATAAATGTCTTTTAAAGAAATTTTTATTTTGTATGTTTCAGAATTATATTTTCAGGATGTTGATCTTTTAGAATTTCAACATTTGGGAATACAATGTTCAGGATTATGTCTTTCACACTTTGGGCCTAAACCTGTCATTAAGGAATAAGTCTAACAAATATGCAAGATTAATATGAAGAAATCTTTTGAAATCTACTTTTTAACACAAAAGAAGATCCCTCAGTTATATTCCAGGGTTTACAAGGGATGACTGTATGTCTACATGTTTCATTAAAATATAAAGTAAAATTGAACCTGATGTTGGGAAATATTTGCACTCTGGATGATATTCCATTGCAAGTTTACCATGACAGGGCAAAGGGCAAAAGACACGTCTTTAAAGATAGATAAATTTCTTTCATGAAGAAAGGGGGAGATAAAAGGAAGGAAAGCAGAGAGACAAATAAAATGCACTCATTTTTGCAACGACTTTTCTGAGCTGGCTATTTGTCATTGTTTCTGATTCTTCTTTGAGGTGCTGTGGTGTAACATGTATTTGCAGGCAGCTTCTATTTCCCTGCACACAGATGAGATGTGAACAGGGTCAGGCCATGCACAATTGTCAATTCATGTCCATTCGCCTCTTTCTTTTTCTCTCCTCTCCACCCTTTCCTCACCTTGGTGGTTCCTCTGCCTAGAAGGACATGGGGTGCAGGGTGGTGCAGGGGCAGTGAGTAATGAGAAGCAAGATCCAAAATCTCTCCTGTGAAATATGTCTACAATGCCCAAGGAAGCGTTGGTACTCATAATTGATAAGGGAGGACAAACAATGAGATGAACAGAACTAAAAAGTATTTTTTTTTCAAAAGCAACACCTATTATTGACTAATCAACTTGGAGTCTAACTTCTCTAAAGTACAATACTATCCATGTGTTATTAACTGTTAAAAGTTTAATCAGAACACCATTTACATGTAACACATACATATGTGTGTATGTATATTTAATTTAATGGATGCTTGGTCATGTGGCATAGACTTCTGCTCATGTGGTCCAGTACTTCCCTACTAACCATATGAAGTCTTGACAAGGATGCTGAGCAACTGTAACCCTCGCACATTGCTGGTGGAGATGTAAAATTGTACAACCACTTTAGAAAACACCTTGGCAATTGTTAGTTGTTAATAGCAATTGTTAATTTTAATTGTAAAATTAAATATACACTTACCATGTGGCCCAGTAGTCCCACTTGTAGATATTTACCCAAAGGAAATGAAAGTAATACAACGTCAGAGAGTCGTATGCAAAATTCATAGCTTTATTTGTAAAAGCCAAAATCTAGAACATCTGGATTGTTCAACAACAGGTGAAGGAACAAACAAATTCAAATATAGCCATACAATGGAATACTACCCAGGAAGCTACTGAAAATTCTTAGCAAGATACTTGGACCTGTAGTAGATAACAAGGACGTTGCATTCTGTGGAAAGACAATGCTGTACACATGCAAGGTTATTACTTTCCTTGGTTTTAATCTGTATTCTTCCTACAAGATGTCCACCACTCATTGCCTACTTTGGATTATACTTATTATACTTATTGAAGATGCTGGCTAATGCTTATAGTGCCTCAATGCCTGTTTCAGCAGATGACACCTCAATTCTATTCAATAATTATACACTGAGAGCTACTATACACAGAACCCGGAACTAAGGTAAGTACTACCAGAGACATAATATTAATAAGAAGTACACCAGGTCCCAGGTTGCAGGGAGCTGACAATTTTGTATGGTAAGCAGTACAAATGCACAAAAAAATTGAGAGTAATATTAAGCATTACAGTAAACATTGCCAATGCCTGTTGCCTGCCTGTGTCCAATAAAAATAATAAGGAGGAGAATAACCATAATAACAAGAACTTAATTAAAACCTTAAGATGTGCCACATTAGCTGGTCCTCTCTTGTTCTCATAACTGGCAGAAAAGGACATGTGGTGGGAGAGCCAATGTGCCCTATGAAGTCACTTTTCAGAGACTAGGGTTGTACTTTTGATTTTCCTGCTTCTCTTAATAAACTCTCATGGTGCTATTAATACTTTAACCCTTTGCTCAATTTATTTTGTCTCCAGCATATAGCAGCACCTCATGTAAGTTATTCTAACCTCTGTTGAAAGGTTTCCTTTAGTTTGACTTAACTGTTTTTTAGACCTCACAGCAGACTCTAGATTATTCTCAATCTTATGCTTCCTTCACCTTTTCTGTAAGCTCTTATTCACAGAGTTTAATTAAACCCATTCTCTTACTCACAATTTATAAGCTAGAGACTTCATTTGCAATTTGTCGTATATAAAACTTTTTAACAACAACTTTTAAACAAAAATCCACATAAATGTACAAAGTTGGGGGGGTGGGTGCAAATTTATCATTATAAATGTATTTCTCTTTCCTGGTCCTCTTACACAACATCTGCTCACAGTTAGGCAGCAGGCCAGGAATGGGGACACAGATACTTCACTGTAGGAAAGGAAACTTAAATGGCCCATCAAGTGCCTGAGTATACTCACACGGCCGATAAAAACACCTTTAGTTTACCTGGTGTATTAATCAGGGTTCTCCAGAGAAAGAAGAGGATAGATGGATGGATGGATGGATGGATGGGTGGGTAGATGAAGTGATGGACAGATGGATAGACAGACATAAACAGATTTATTATAAGGAATGACTCTTGTGATTATGGAGGCTGAGAAGTCCCAATACCTGCAGTTGGCAAGTTGGAGACACAGGAGAACTGATGTGTAGCTTCCAGTCTGAGTCCAAAGGCCTGAGAACCAAGAAAACCAATGATGTTTGTTCCAGCCTGAAAGCTGGCAGGCTCAAGAACCAAGAAGAGCCAATGTTTGGGGCTTGAAAAGACCAATGTTTCAGCTGAAGCAGTCAAGCAGGCAGAGATCCCTCTTATTCAAAGGAGGGTCAGACTTTTTGTTCTATTCAGGCCTTCAACTGATTGGACAAGGGCCAGTCACATGAGAAGGGTCATCTGCTTTACTCAGTCTACCAGATCAGATGTTAATCTCATCCAAAAACACCCTCACAGACACACCCTGAATAATGTTTGACCAAATATCTGGGCACTTCATGGCTCAGTCAAGTTGACACTTACAATTAACCACCACACCAAGCTAACTAGCCACAAACTGTCCAGCCCAGAGATCTCTAAATAGGTTCTAGATATTTCATGCTGTTCTTATGGGGCTCCACATGACTGAGCTTTACCACATTCTTTGAAAATTGTAAAATTATACTATTTTGTTGAGATCCTTCTATATAACCAACCAGAAATTGAGAAAAGTCAATGAAGTATTAGGCATTACACAGAAGCCACTAGTGGGCCAAGAACCTGCCATCCTTTGTCAGTGGTGTGGAAATTTCTGGCACTTCACCTGGGTCAGCTTGGCCACCCAGATCCCACAGACATCTCCCACAATCTTGGTAGATGATAGATGATTTGACACACAACGCATGAAGAGCCAATGTTAAGACCAACCGTCCTCTACAACTCTGAGTAGATAAAAGCATCACTGGACCCTTCAGGCTCAATCAATGTGCACCATTACTGCATCTACCATGACCCAGCATCGTAAGAAGTCTTCAAGGACAATGACTTTTCAGAGTGGCCACTTAGGAATAGGGCACATGCTGATAATTACTAACATCAGCTATTGTAGTCCTCAGGACACTTGAAAAAAATGGCTTGCATAAGAGGTACAAAAAACGAAATCCAAGGGAAAGAATTGAAGCTTTCTGCTGACCACTATTTTGGGTGGTCTTTGGGAAAGAGGTTTAATGTGTCACAGGACAGATTTCTACACCAAGAAACAAGAAGAGCTGCCTGCCCTTCAGAGAAAATGTGAGGATCCACCTTCCTCTATGGTGGGAGGATGGGGGTGGTCAGCGCATTTCCTTCAAACATAACAATACCCAGGCAATCCCTCCAATGAGTCATGGAACCTGTTGAAGCTGTTTTTTTCCATACTGTTGTCCCACAACAAACACCACAACACTTCCCCCTTTGCCACCTACCCCTTCCTTGAAGACACAAATAGCCTTTGGATGGAAATAACTGAGGCAATTCCACTAATTTATTCTGCCTCTTAAATTAATGGAACACTTACTAGTGCCAGGAACTTTGCACGTGTATTTTTAATTAAATTTTACAGCAACCACCTGTGGTGAGTTCTATTTTTTCTTCCATTTTACGGATGATGAAACCAAGGCTTTGAAAGGTTGGCCAGCTCACCCAAGGTCACACAAGTAATGGAAAAGCTGACTGTGGAAATCGGGTCTGTCCACCTTGGGATCCTGAGCTTTTTATAATTTATCTTTAAGTCATGCCTTACTGTTTCTCTGTTCAAATTTACAAATCATAAGACCTTAACTATATGGTTTAAAACATTTTTACAAAGTGTTGTCTTAGGGCATTGCAAAAGATGAAGGTCCCCTATATGTGTAATACATAAAAAATAATGTTTCTGGACCTTTTAGATAAAATAAATGTCCCTCTGGGACATTTTTATTTGGGTCCTGGATTATAAACTTGAATTATTGCTTTAGATTCTTAAAAAAGAGTTCAACCATTTGAAAAGAAGGCAATGAAGTTCTTGAGTCTAGCTTCTTTGTAACTCATATAATCATATAAAATCATATAGCTTAAAATAAATTTGATTTAATTAATTCCACTTGAGATCCAGTGGCAAGGACTGATGGAATTGGAAAGAGTTCAACTTAACTGATCTAAACACTGGCGAGTCCCACCCTCAGGGAGGATATATTAATAGATTAATAAAAGACACAGACAAGTAAACAATGATAGGAAACCACCTCACCTGTAACAGGAATCGGGTTCTACTTGGACTGATGATGAGCAGACTCACCCAGGTCATATCGCTAGCCTGCCAATGATCTGGCCCTGCCGCCCATGAAACTGAATTTTGGTGGTACCCTTTATGCTGTTACAGCAGGGTTTTCTATACCGTCAATATAATGACTAAGTGTTGGATCAGCGGATCTCCAAGGGAATGCTGAGCACCTAAGCCATGTCTGACCACAAAAAAATTATGTAAATTGCATCCCCTCTGCCATACCAACTCCATTCCCTATTTCTTCTCAGAACATCCTCTTGGCTTTTCTGTTCTACCATGAAAAGTGATATAGTGTGGGGGTGGCGTGGGGTTAAGAACAGGGGGCAACTGCTCAGTTTGAATCTAATTCCACTTGATCAGCTGGTGACACTAAACAAGATGTCTCACCTCCCAAGCCTCATCCATAAACCTAGAAGGATTAATGCCTACCCCATAGGGTTACTGTAAAGATTAAGCAGGGTAATGTTTGTAGGATGTCTTGTCAATGATTAGCATATAATAAACGCTTTTTAAAAAGTACCTTCCTGGAATGCCCAATTCTCTCCTCTCCATTTCTTCAAATTATAAGAGTTTAAGTTACTGAGACTTAAAGCCTGAATCAAGCTCTCCTCCTCCTGAAGTCTTCGTGACTACCCCAGCTCTTATGGGAATTTCATCCCTTAAATAATCAATGCCACACACTTACGCCTTGGATAACAGGCTTATTAGACTCTGGCAACACCTGAAAAAAAGGTGGTGATATGCGTGTGGTCTAGGGGACAGGGAGAAGGAAAACAGGCAAACACTAATTCTGCAGGGCTACCCATGCCAGTCTAGGGTAGTATCCCAGAGCAAGGACCAGAAGCTATGTCTCCACCTTACTCTCTTTCCTGCCTCAATCTCCTACTTTCAAGCTATATAACCTAAGGTAAGGCCAGGCTTTGGCTGCTTTATCTGTAAAATGGGCTGATCCCTTTTTCCCTAAATGAAGTCAGAGAGCTGAACCATATCCTAATGTGAGACCTCTGCAGCTCCAGATCTGTCATCCTCCTGGCACATGTGGCCCTGGGATTGGGAGGGTGCATCACCCTGAAGCCAGGTGACCTCCACATCTGGCCACTCTAGAGGCTTCCATACCCTCTGAGTGAACAGGACATGCTGTTCTTGCTTCCCTCTGCCCCCTCCAAAATCTGGACTCTTCAATCAGGCCATTAGCCAAGAGCTACTCGCACCCGGGCTGCCAGTAGGGCAGTGCCTAGGGTTCTGGGATGTAAATACTGATGAGGAATGATTGAAGTTTGGCTCTGCCTGTCTCTTTCTGTGCTATCTTCTGCCAAAGGCCGGGAGGCTTTCGTCTGCAGAGCCAAGCAGTGTTAAACAGCATTATCCTCCTTCCTGCCTCAACGCCCGCCCCTCCCTCTGGCCACCGTCTCAAAGGAAATAACAGTAAAGACTGGACAGCCCCTCCCATTTAGACTTCCTGTAAATGGGAAGGGTGCTGGGAGAGACCGACAGCTGCTCTGCTTCCTTTAACACTGGCCAGGTGACTAATCCCAGGAAGGACTGAGAAACAGATAGAAGAGAGGACTGGAGACCTCCGTTGGCTGAAGAAAAAGGGGAGATTTCTGATCAAAGAGCCCCCTAATCCATTCTGTACCAGGCAAAACCTGTCTGCCTCTAGCTTTTACCCTAGACTTTACAGAAGAAGGACCCTGTTAAGAGTGTCCCGTAGTTCGAGGCCAGCTCTGTATCCAACACAGTGGAAAGGCAGCCGTCCCTGGAAGCCATTATTAGGGCCAACACTTACAGCCATGCAGGTTGTGCCTTCTCAGAGACACCTGGCCCAGTCAGGGCTGAACAAGCCAGCCTGGTCTCCCAGACTTACTAAGCTATGTGCTGCATCTGCGCAGAGGGGATTCTTTTTCTGATTCTTGCAAAAGCTCCATAAAGGCTAGCATGGGCCCTGAGTGCACTCATGTGTCTGCATTTCCTGATGGCCGTGCTGGGTAATTTTGCAAATAAAAGATCATAGCATCTTACAGCCACTGCTCTCCTGCATCCTTACCTCCCAACACTGTGACTTGTTTTTTCTTCTTTCTTTTTCCCTTCTTTTCCTCCCCCTTCCCCAATACATTCCCCTTTTCCTCTTCCCCTTTTCCTTTTACCCTTTCCTTTTCTCCTCCTCCTTGTCCCCAATCTATTGTCACATGCTAGATGGCCAGCTTATTCCTAAATACTCAGAAACACTCTGGAAGGAGGTGGACAGGTCAGAGTGGAAGGAAGCCACAAAGAAGAAAGTCTTTGGTATTCAAAATACGATGATTTTTCCTTATTTCTAAAGTGTGGCCTTTGGGTTAATGGGAGGTCATCCTGGAAGATAACAGAAAACAGAGGAGAATTTGAAAAATTTTGACCAGAAAGAACTTGAAAAGGCTATTGAGCTCTGCCCTATAGAAATTCGTACACACAAATGCTGAGAGCTAGTCGTCCTGAGTCTATTTTCCTTCCTAGTTGACTGCTATTATAGGCAGAGTAATGTCCCTCTCATGCTCAGAGATGTCCATGTTATAATCCCCAGAATCTATAAACATATTACTTTACATGGCCAAAGAAACTTGCAGATGTAATTAAAGCTACTAGTTGGCTGGCCTTAAAACAGGGAGATTATCTTGGATTATCTGGGCATGTCCAATCTAACCCCATAAACTATAAGAAATTGAGAACTTTCTCCAGCTAGAAGCAGAAGAGCTAAGCAGCAGAGGAAGAAGCAAGAGAGATGCCGCAGAACGAGAAGTGAAAGAGATGTGAAGCCCGAGAGGACACCATCGCTGGCTCTGACATGTGAGGGCACACGTGCAAGGACCATGGCAAGGCCTTTGGGAGATCATGGGAAGCATGAGAAGGAACATGGGCAGCCACAAAGAGCAAAGACCAGCTCCTGGCTGACAGCCAGCAAGGAATCAGAGACCTCAGTCCTGAAATTGAATTCTGCCAACAAGAAATTGAATTCTGCCAACAACATGGATAAGCTTGGAGGCAGATTCTTTCCCAGAGCCTTCATTAAGGAATGCAGCCCTGTGGGCACTTTTTATTTAGTCTAGTGAGACCCATATTAGACTACTAACCTACAAAATCATAAGATAATAAATGGGAGGAGAAAAAGGGAAGACCTGGAAAAGTATAATAGTCTCCCCTTATCCATGGGGGATATATTCCAAGACCCCCAGTGAAAGCTTGAAACTGCAGATAGTACTGAACCCAGTTGTTATCAGAGTACATTTCTGTTCATGTTTTTCACCCACAAATTTAATGCCTTTCCATCTTAACTAAGCCCTTGTCATGCACTGTGGCTGCAACTTTTGCAGTTTGAGATATAACAGCAAAACCTAGCATGAATTTCTTTTTCCTTGTTCACAATTTCATGGATAGAAGAGTTGTTCTTACTGTAGATCTTAGCAACCTTAGCATATGATTTTTTTCCTTTCCTTATTAAGTCGAGAACTTTCACGTTTTCACTTAAAGGAAGCACTTTATGGCTACTCTTTGGCACCTTCAAATTGCCAGCATCACTACTCTTGCACTTTAGGGCCATTATTAAGTAAGATAAGTGTTACTTGAACACAAGCACTGTGGTACCATGAGAGTCAACCTGATAACTGAGTCAGCTACTAAATGACTAACTCATGGGAGCGAAGACAGCATGGTTCTGCTGGACAAAGAGATGATTCACATTCTGGAAGAAATGGAGCAGGATGGTGAGAGATTTCATCATGCTAATCAGAATGGCACACAATTTAAAACATATGAATTGTTCATTTCTGGAATTTTCCATTTAATATAGTCAAATCATGGTTGACCATGGGTAACTGAAACTGCAGAAAGTAAAACCACAAATAAATGAAGACTATTATATTTTAAAAAATAATCACTGAAAGCTTCCCAAATAAGGCAAAAGACATAAACTTCACAGATTCATGAAGTTGAGAGAAACTCGAACAGGATAAATCCACACCAAGACACATTATAGTCAAATTTCTGAAAACTAAAGACAAAGAAAAAAAAATCTTAAAAGCAGCAAGAGAAAATGATATTTTACCTATAGGGAAAATCAATTAAATGAGAGTGAATTTCTCATAAGAAACCAGGGAGGCCAGAGGAGATATTTTTTAAGTGTTGAAAGAAAAGAATCTTACATCCAGCAAAAGTATCCTTCAGGAATGAAGAAAAAATCAGGACATTGTTATATGAAAGAAAACTAAAAGAATTTGTCATTAGCAGGCCTACCCTAAAAGAATGGCTAACAGAAATTTTCTAAACAGAAAGACAGCCAGAGAAGAAGGAACTTTGGAGCATCTTAAAGGAAAAGGACCATGGTAAGCAAGACTATGTTAAATACAACAGACTTTCTTTCTCCTCTTGAGCTTTCTAAATTATATTTAAAGCTTGAAGCAAAAATTATCCTTTTCACTGATATGATTCTAAATGTATCTGGAGAAAATACTTCAGAGAATTATAGTATAAATAGTGAAGTTGGTAAAGAGACATAGGGGGTAAGATTTCTACACTTCACTAATTTAACTGATAAAATGATATCAGTAGACCGTGATAAGTTATATATATGTAAGGTAATACCTAACACAACCCCTAAAAAGTGCTACAAAGAAATATATTCAAAAACACTATAGATAACTCCAAATAGAATTCTTCAAAAAATCAAATAGCCCACAGGAAGGCAGGAAAAAGAAAAAAAGAGAAATAGTAAAATCAGAGAGGATAAAAGAAAACTAAAAATAAATGTCAGCCTTAAGCCCTAACATTGTGGTCCCCAACCCCTGGGCTGGTACCAGTCCAGTGCCTGTTAGGAACCGGGCCACACAGCAGGAGGTAAACTGCCAGCAAGTGAGTGAAGCTTCATCTGTATTTACAGCCTCTTCCCATTGCTCACATCGCTGCCTAAACTCCGCCCCCTTTAAGATCAGCAGCGGCATTAGATTCTCATAGGAGCACGAACCCTACTGTGAACTGCGCATGCGAGGGATCTCAGTTGCGCACTCCTCAAGAGAATCTAATGCCTGATGATCTGAGGTGGAGCTGGGGGACATTCTCTGTATCATTTTAATTCTTTTAAATTGGAGGGGGTATTTTATTGCCCAGATAGTATTATCTGGGTGTATGTTCTGTGGGCATTTGAAAACATGTATTCTACTGTTGTGGAGTACTCCATCAATGTTGATTAGATCCTGTTGGTTGATAGTGTTGATGAATTCTCCTGTATCCTTGTTGTTTTTCTGCCTAGTTGTTCTGTTGGTTGCTGAGTGAGAAGTGTTGAAGTCCCCAGCTATAATTGTTGATTTTTCAATCTCTGCTTTTGCTTCGATCTGTTTTTGATTCACACAGTTTCAGCTCTGTTCTTTGGTTCATAGAAATTTAAGATTGCTATGTTTTCTTGGTGATTGACCCTTTTATCATCGTGTAATGTCCTTCTCTGTCCTTGATAATTTTCTTTGCTCTAAAGTCTACTTTATCTGCTATTAATAGAGCCATTGCTGCTTTTTTTTGTTTAATGTTTCTATAATACATCTTTATCCATTCTTTTACTTTCAAACTGCTCAAATCATTATATTTGAGGTGAATTTCTTGCACATAACATACACTTGGGTCATGTTTTTTAAATACCTTCTGCCAACCAATCTGTCTTTTACTCAGACCATTTACATTTAATGTAATTATTTATATGTTAGGGCAGCAATCCCCAACCTCTTTGGCACCAGGGACTGGTTTCATGGAAGACAATTTTTCCACAGATGGGGTTGGAGGAGGATGGTTTCAGGATGATTCAAGCACATTACAATGTAATCAAACTGGAAATCAATAACAAGAAAATTTCTAGACATTTAGCAACCTAACAATATATCTTGGAACAATCTCTGTTTCAAAGAAGAAGTATCAAGGAAATTAAAAATACATTAAGGTGAATGAAAATAAAAATACAACATTTCAAAATTTGTGGGACACAGTTAAAGCAAAGCAGGGCGGGAAATTTACAACACTAAATGCATATATTAGAAAAGTGCAAAGGTTATCAAATCAATATCTAGGCTCCAGAATTTTCTAGAATTTTCAAGAGTCTAGAAAATAAGAGCAAAATAAACCAAAGCAATTACAAGGAATGAAACATTAATAATAAAGATAAGAGCTGAAATTAATGAAACCAAAAATAATAGGGAAAATTAATGAAATAAAGAGCTGGCTCTTTGAGAAGATCAATAAAATTGACAAGCCTCTAGCAAAACTGATTTTAAAAAGGGAGAGAAGATGCAAATCGCCAATATCAGGAATGCAGCAGAAGCTATCATTACAGACCCAGAGACATCAAAAAATAAAGTGATACTACAAACAACACTACATACATAATTTTGACAACATAGATGGAATGGACCAATTCTCAAAAAAACACAAACTACCACAACTTACCCAACAGGAAAGAAATATAGTCATGCATTGCATAATGATGTTTCAGTCAACCGTGGACCACATATACAATGGTGGTCCCATAAGATTATAAAGAAGCTGAAAAATTCCTATCACCTAGTGATGTCATCATCATCCTCAAGTCATAGTGCAATGTATTACTCACATGTTTATGGTGATGTTGGTGTAAACAAACCTAATGTGCTGCCAGCTGTATAAAACTATAGCACATAGGCCAGGTACAGTGGCTCACGCCTGTAATCCCAGCACTCTGGGAGGCTGGTGGGGAGGATTGCTTGAGGTCAGGAGTTCAAGATCAGCCTGAGCAAGACTGAGACCCCTGTCTCTACTAAAAATAGAAAAAATTAGCTGGGCATGATGGTGTGCACCTGTAGTCCCAGCTACTTGGGGATGCCGAGGCAGGAGGATCGCATGAGCCCAGGAGTTTGAGGTTGCTGTGAGGTAGGCTGATGTCACAGCACTTTAGCCCAGCCAACAGAGTGAGACTGTCTCAAAAAAAAAAAAAAAAAAGAACTATAGCACATACAATTATGTACAGTACATAATACTTGACAATGATAATAACTGATTATGTTACTGATTTATGTATTTAGTATACTATATTTTTCTCATTATTTTACAGTATACTCCTATTTATTTAAAAAATAAAGTTAACTATAAACAACCACAGGCAGGTCCTTCAGGAGGTATTCCAGAAGGCACTGTTACCATAGGATATGACAGCTCAATGCATGCTGACCCTGAAGACCTTCCAGTGGAGCAAGATGCAGAGGGGGAAGACAGTGATATTAATGATTCTGACCCCATGTAGGCTAAGGTGTGTGTGTTTCTGTCTTAGTTTTTAATAAAAAAAAGTTTACCAAGTAAAAAATTAAACATAGAAAAAAACTTATAAAATAAGGATATAAAAAAGAAAATGCTGTGTACAGCTGTACAATGTGTTTGTGTTTTAAACTGTTATTATGAAAGAGTCAAAAAGTTTCAAAAAGTCTTATAAAGTAAAAAATTACGTAAACAAAGGTTAATTTATTATCGAAAAAAGAAAAATATTTTTTATAAATTGCACGTAGCCTAAGTGTACAGTGTTTATAAAGTCTACAGCAGGGTTCAGTAATGTCCTAGGGCTAGGCCTTCACAGTCACTCACCACTCACTCACCCAGAGCAACTTTCAGTCCTACAAGTTTCATTCATGGTAAGTGCCCTACACAGGGACACTATTTTTTAAATCTTTTATATCATGTTTTTACTACATCTTTTCTGTGGGTACATATATTTAGATACACAGGCATTTATCACTGTGTTACAATTGCCTACAGTAGTCAGTACCGTAATATGCCACACAGGTTTGTAGACTAGGAGCAACAGGCTATGTGTATAGCCTAGGCGTGTAATAAGCTGTACCATCTAGGTTTATGTAAGTATACTCTATGATGTTTGCACAAGGGCGAAATCACCTAAGCTTGCATTTCTCAGAAGTTATCCCCATCATCAAGCAATGCATGACTGTAGATAATTTGAAAAGCATCATAACTATTAAGAAAATTGAATTTGTAATTTAAAACAACCCTAAAAAAGAAATCTCTGGGACCATACGTTTTCACTGGAGAATTCTACCAAACATTTAAAAAACAATTAACATAAATTCTACACAATATCTTCCAGTAAATAGAAGAGGAGTGAACACTTCCCAATTCATTTTATAAAGTTAACATTACACTAGTACCAAAACCAGACAACAGTATAGAAAAAGTACAGACCAATATCCTTCATGAATATAGACACAAAAATCCTTAACAAAACACTAGTAAATAAAATTCAGCAATATATAAAAAGAACTACACACCATGACCATTCCAGGGATGCAAGGCTAATTGAATATTCAGAAAATCAATCCACATAATCCATCATACTAACAGGCCAAAGAAAAAAAATAACATGATCATATCCATTGATGCATAAAAAGTTTTTATCAAAATTCAATGCCTCTTCATGATTAAAAAAAAACCTCTCTGAAAACTAGGCATAAAAAGTAACTTCCTCAACTTGATAAAGAACAATCTACAAAATACCTGCAGCTAATATTATGCTTATTGGTGAAAGACCGAACACTTTCCTTCTAAGATCAGAAACGGAGTAAGGGCATCCACTTCAACCACTCATATTCAACATGGTGTTGGAAATTCTAGCCAATACAGAAAGGCAAGAAAGCAAATAAGAGGTATACAGATCAAAAAGGAAGATTAAAACTGTTCTGATTTGCAAATAACATGATTGTCTATGTAGAAAAATCCCAAGGAATCTTCAAAACAAAAACAAAGTCAAAAAAGCTCTTTGAACTAACAAATGAGTCAGCAAGGTTACAGGATCAACTCTTGTAGCAAAATCACTTGTATTTCCATATACTAGCAATTGCATTCCTGGGCATTTGTGTAAAGATAGGTTCACACACAAAAAGGTACACATGAATGTTCATAGAAGCTTTATTCATAACAGGCAAAACCTGGAAAGATCCAAGATGTTGTTCAACAGGTGAATGGTTAAACAAGTGGTGGTACATTCATACCACGGAACACTTCTTAGCAAATTATTGGTCCACGTAGCAACCCCTGGATGAATCTCCAGAGCATTACTTGGAGCGAAAAAAGCCACTCCTAAAAGGTTACATATTGTATTATATTTCTCCATTTATGTAAGATTGTGGAAATGACAAAACTATTATTATTATTATGGAAATGGAGAACAGATTAATCATTCTGAGGGTATAAGAAGGGGATGTGGATGGGAAGGCGGCAGATGTGACTTTAAAGGGGCAACGTGAGGGATCCTTGCAGTAATGGAAATGTTCCATGCCTTGACTGTGCAAATGTCAATATCAAAAGATATTACCACTGGGGTAACAGTACATTGGCTCATTCTGTGTTATTTCTTACAACTGCATGTGATCCTATAATTATCTCAAAATAAAAAGTTTAATTAAAAAAAATTAAACATATTAGAAGATTTGTTTATTTGATCTTGGACATCTGGCTCACATTGAATTTCAGAGGATGGAACAAACTAACACCTAAGTAGTCAGGGAGCATGGAAACTCATGATGTCAAGAATTAGGATAGGATGACACAACTTTGTCTTTATGCCAGTTGGTTATAGAAGAATGAGGGTATCCAGGCAGAATGAGACGTAGGATGTTCAGAAGGTAATAAAGGCCAGTGATTGGAAAGAATTCACAGACAAATGCCTTTGCCGCCTTACCACTCTCTGCCCAAAGACATCACCAGAAGCAAAGAAGGCTCTTGATGAAAACCATCTGCCAGATAGGGATCCTTCCACTGAATGACGTGCACGGAGTCTTAGTTTCCTCTTTTGTAAATGAATCTCTGCCTACCAGGGTTGTTGTAAAAGATGAAATGAGATAATATGGAGAAAGTGTACAGAGTAAATGCTTCTTAAATAGTATCAGCTATGACGTGTCTCTCCTCTACCACCTTTAGACAAATAGTCTACATTGGTGGACCTGAGGATTTGTTCCTCACAGCCACAAAGGGGTGAGGCCTGTGCTTGCAAAAAATAATATAGCAGGCCACAAATTCAAATTAGTTTTATTGCTAGTACATAAAAGTCAAATACAAGCCCATTTGCAAAACTTATAAATTCAAATCGCTAAAGTGTTTTCTGTAACTCGATCATCAAAATATTAAAGAGCATTAAAAGCATTTATCCTGACAGCCATTTCAATGCTTGACTAACAGCAGGGAATGTTCTCACACTACTTAATACTCAGTAAGCACTCCACAAATGCTCACTAAGAGACAATCTGTATTGTTGATTATTGAAATATTGAAAATCTCAGGCAAGCCAGACTGCTGTATCTCCTTTCTCATGGCAGACTTATCCTCTAGGGCAAAACTGTTTACTCGCGAGTACTTGAGATTTGTAAACTGCATTTGTAAGACTGGACATGGTAAGAGTTCATTCATTCACTCAGAGAAACATTTATTCAATTCTGTGATAAGTGCCGAAACAAAAATGAGCAATGTTGGCCACAAAGGGCTATAGATCCCATGGTCAAACAGTATGCGCACCGCCATTGGGAAGGAATGGCTGCACCTGGAGTAGGAGGTAGGTATTAGTCAGGAAAAGCCTCCTAGTGGTTACAGGTGAAATAACCCTGGAATTGGGTCTTAAAATACTTAGGTAGGTGATGTAGTTAGTGTTGAAGTGGGGTGATGGTAGAGGGAAATGAAGCAATAGGACAAGTAAGGAAAGGCAAAAAAGAAACAGGTCATCCCAGGCAAAGTGAAAAGAGAGTGTATATTCAGCATGTGTCTGTGTTGAGCGGAGAGCAAGAGATTTAGGCAAGAGCTAAAACTGGAGAACTGAGGGGCAGGCTAGGGCTCGATAATGTCGGCCTTTATTGGCCCTACTAGGGAGTGTAGACCTCGTCCTAAAAGCAAAAGGGAGCCGCTGAAGGAAGTTCATGACAGCTGCTTGGTGGGAGGTAGATTGCAGACAAAAAAAAACTGGAAGCAAGAAGAGCGTTTTAATAATCTAGAGAACAGACAGGAACAGAGGAGAAGGACAGCAGCAAATTCACACGAGAGATTCTAGGGAGGTCAAGTCCACGAGGCGTGGTAGCTGATTGGTTATAGGAGGTGAAGGGAGGAGAGAAAATGAGGACGACCCCCAGGTTTCTGACTTGGGTGGTGGTGTCCCTCTGTGGACTAGGTACAGGTTTTATAGGAAAGGCAAGCACAAGTTGGGGTATGTTGAGTTTGAGCTGCCTGAGTGACATCCAAGGGGGAGAGATCTTAAAGGAACCAGTTGGCACTTAGGGGGGCAACCTGATGTGGTGATATAAATAGAAGGGTCGTCAGTATGTCGGTAGAAGGTGGAACCATGGATATGAAAGAAATTACCAAAAGAGATTGAGAAGGAATGAGACCCAAGGACCCTGAGGAACAATAGCATTTAGGGGTAGGGCTGGGGAGGAATCATCAGAGAGGGAGAGGGAAAAGGGGAGGTGGGGGAGTCATGGAGATCAGGAGGAGATTTTCAAGAAGAAAGAAGTGATGAATGGAGACAAATGTTATGTAAAAGTCAAACAAGGTAAGGCTAAAAGGAGTCCTTTACATCTGATAAATAGGTCTTAAAAAACGTAGCTATGTGAGATAAAATACCTTAATCTGCTTCGCTGTAGTAACTGTTTCATTATATATATATATATATATATCCTATGTTGTAAACCTCAAATATACACAATAAAATTTATTTTAAAATAAAAGGGAAAAAAAGAAGGTCTGTAGTGCCCTGCTCTGGAACCGTTTCATTGAAATTGTGCATGACGCGTGGGAAAGTTGTTGCAGGGGAGGTTGAAAGTTTAAAGAGGAAACTATGGCATGGAAAGTGTAGCATGCAAAGCGTAGCTAGAAGTAGAAATGTCTGACACAAAGGATCCTTTGAAGGATCGTATCCAGGAAGGGAAGGGAAGAGAAAGGAAAGTATTGGGGGAGAAGAGGAGAAAGACACAGGTGGGGGTGGAGGATGCTTTCCAAAGATAAGAGAGAGCTGAGCATCTTTACAGCACGTGGAAATGGAGCCAGCTGGGTGAGAGGAGGACGCTATAACACAGAGCAGGGGTAACACAGACAAGTTCCTGGAGGAGACATTTGGGTGAGGAAGACAGGAGGAGGGACGGACAAGTGGTGAACTGGACAAAGGCTGCCTGGGTGTGAAACCCCAGGAACAGACGTGTGTGCGGGGTGGGGCGGATCCTCAGCTTTCTCTCCGAAGCTGGAGGCAGCGGGTCTAGCACAGAAAAAGGCTGGAGGGGAGGGACGAAGGTTTAGCAGGGCGGATGTGGAGGGGATGGGGCAGAGACAACACAACCATTTTCCTGATGGTTCAAATTAAACCCTGTAAATGAATAAGAACATTCTGTTAGAAAGGAAAAAAGGACTTGTTCAGGCTGTAGCCTCTGGGGGTGGTTTTACTCTGAAGAAATAACTTACATAAAACTCCTGTTGCCTGCTATTTTTTTTTTCACACTTCTAGGTTCATTTTAATTAAACTGGCCTTTGTTCTTGCGAGTGATCAGGGAATATTCGGAGATGAAGCATGTCACAGCATGCCAAACAGCTACGCTCATTTCTCCCCGTGGATCGAGTTAGCTGCCGCCCAGGGCCCATCATCACTCTGCCCATTAAAATGACACAACTGTCCTTATGGTAGAGAATTACAGTACGCCTGGTTTGGCAATCTGCAGAGGTCGTTAAGGATGCTTGTGGAAGGGGCGAGGTTCCTGGCATTGCAAGTCTGCTCTGCGTCACGGAGGACTGTGGCAGAGAAGCTCTGACAAGAGAGGGTACCACGTCCCTTTGGACGCCAGATCAGGGGGCTGAGCAAGAGGCTTATCTGGGCTTGTCCGCCTCAGGAAAAAAAAAAAAAAAAAGACGGTCTTGGAACAATTTGGGCAGGAAGACAATAGGATTCTTTATTTCTTGGCCCAGGAATGAATGAATCTTTATCCTAAATGCAAAGCAAGCATTAAATCCAAGGACAATAAATGGTGAGCCCAACATTCCAGGAACAATCACAGGCTTTCTCTGTGCGCTCACAGCGAAAACAGTCCCACAGGGCTTCAAAGAGACATGTGGATTTCTTTTTCTCTTCTTAAGTAAACAAAATTAAGAGAGAACAAGCACTTCCTACAGCTGTGGATGCTCAGAATTTCTCCCTACCCTATCCCAACCCTGACCCCAACCCAAGGAGCCTTGTCTCTTCTGCCTTAAAGCAGCATGGACACATGGTGGCCTTGAGGTTGAACTTGAAGCTACCCAGGTACTCCCATTGAGAGCAAGGTTGAAATATTCTCTAAAGCACAACAAACTTTCCTAAGCCCCTTGTGCCTTGTGGCCTTTTCCTATTCTTTGAAGATAAACATACATGTGTTTGAACCAACCCCAATATCGATCATGTATGTTTAAAACATTGATGAAGCTGATGGGGAGGTGAGACAGCTGACATTGCAAAAGTTTGTCTTGTGATCCTCTAAAGAGCAAGCTCCTTGATGCATTTGAAAAATGAGTTTTTATTTATAGAAATAAATAAATTCGTTCTTCTAGTACAAAGGGGCATACCAGTATTTCTTTAGCTCAGCCTCCAACTCCTGAAGGAGAAGCTTCATCCTATGAATAAAAACTAGCATGGAAAAAGCCGGTGCTGGTCAGGATAGGACCTGGAGTGAGCCGCCCCCCTGCTCTCCACTTCCTGTCGTGCTGGCGGAGTGCCATCCCCACAAAACATCGTGCCTTTGTAGAGGCCGGCAAGGCCCTTTGTGGAGTCACCTCTTGCCACTTCCCAGAAATCACTCTTGAGTCAGGGAACTGCAAATAAAGTTTGCTCCACATCACGTGACCCCCCTCCTCCCACAACATCCCCGCTTGAGTCTCATGGTCAACATATTCCCACAAGGTCAAGTCAAGGACATGCGGTCACATGTAGAGTTATGGAAACAATGCACATAGAGCCGGCTGTGTAGCAAGCTGAGAGAACACAAATTTCTCTAACTCCATGTAGGGTTTCACATGGGACTGCTTCTCTTTGACAGAGAGTTGTCCTTTTCCCAGAGCAAGCCTAAAGTGTGTCCAATCCTTCGGGGCAAACAATTCTGGTTCAGTTCTGTGAATATTTCTGCCAGGAAACTAGCATTTGCTACATATAATGAGAGACAAAAGAAACTGAAAATCAGGTTCGGGCGTCAGTGACCTTGCAATCCAGACAAAAGACAAAGTGCACCCATGAAATAGTTTGTTGATTCATTCACGCAGTCAAAAAATGTTTAGTAAGGATCTGCCTTGTGACAGGTACTACACAAGATACTGGAGAAATAACAAATCAATAAGTGTTGTCCTCAAAAAGCTTGCAGTCTAGCTGCTGGAAACAGACTCATCAATAAACATATGCTCTATTGATAGGAGATGTGTCATGGTCAGTGTTGATGGGAAATTGTTAAGGACAGAAATAACTTAGACATCCAATAAGCATTGAAGGAGTTCACTGCAGAAGAAGTGAGCAAGTACAGCAGAAATCAGGGAAAGTACATAGGATTTTTTTTTTAATTTTATTGTGCTAACAACACTTAACATGAGATCTATCCTAATCGTTCAAGTGTACGATAATACAGTATTGTTATCCATAGGTGTAGTGTTGTACAGATCTCTCGAATGTATTCTTCTTGTGTAACTGAAACTGTACACCTGCTGAACAGACACTCCCCATTTCTCTCTCTTCCTAGCCCCCAGAAACCACAATTCTATGCTTTGCTTTCATGAGTTTGACTATTTTTCAGATCTCTCATGTAAGTGGAATCATGCAGGATTTGTCCTCCGTGAGGACTAAGTAGGTTATATATACATAAGGAAATGTGCTTAGAATAGTGCTGACACATATATAGTATGTGCTCAGTGAATAGATATTATTATTAAATACAGAAAAAGTACAGGGAGATATGGTAATAATGGCTGGCACTTGCTGAGTACTCACTCTATGCCAGGGAATGAAGTAAATGCTCTATGGGTATTCAATAATTTCATGTATACCAAAATATTAACAAGGTATCTCTGGGTAGTGGAAGCACCACGTGATGGACGGGCAAGATTTCTTCCTGACCGTGCTTAATAGCCTTGATTAGTTCCTGTTTCAGGTCAGATACTTAGATGCAGAGTCTAAGACAGGGATTCTGGTTTTACGTAATTTGTTGAATTAACTCTCAGAAGAAAAGAGAGAGGGAAGAAGATGGAGCAGGGAAAGAACTAGACAAGGACATGGCCTCACCTGAGTTCTAGCGTTTGCCTAGTCTCACAGGGAGCACTGGAGTATCAACTGTACCACAAAGTCGGTTCTGTCTGAGGCAAGGAGACCACCTTTCGTACCAGTCGTTGAGTGCAGCTGCCCCTGGGCTGGGGGTGGTGAACTTAATGCCCCTTGTGACTCCAGTCAACCTAAGGCAGTTCTCTGAAGGGGGAAAGGAGCAGCTGTAAGCTGTTAGCAGTCCCCACTCACTGCAGGTGAAGGATGGACACTCTGGCTCAGTTAAAGGGACCTGGGTGCTGCCTAACAAGCTTACCCCAGACGTAGTGGTGGAAAACAACTCATTCATTTTCCTTACGAATCTACAATTTAAGCAAGGCCTGGCTGGGACAGTTTGTCTCTGTGTTACGTGGTACCAGCAGGGGTAGCTTGAAAACTGGAGGTGACTTGAGTGCTGAGGACTGGAATCATCTGAAGCCTCAGGATGGGCAGTTGGTGCGGGCTGTCGGCTGGACACCTGTCTGTGGTTTCTCCACGAGGCTGCTTGGCTTTCTTGTGGCTCTGGATTCCAAGAGGGATCCTCTCAAGAGAACAAGAAGAGGGTGCTTGGTATTTTTATGACCTACCCACAGAAGTCACAGAGTGTCCCTCTGCCATACTCTATTGGTCGAGGCACCCATAAAGGTCCACCCAGGTTCAAAGGGAAGTGGGTGCTAGGGACTAAACGTGTCCCCCCAGAATTCATGTTGAAGCCCTAATCTCAATGTGATGATATTTGGAGGAGGGAACTTTGGTAAATAATTAGATTTAGAGGAGGTCACCAGGGTGAAGTCCTCACGATGGGCTTAATGTTCATCTCAGAGGAGGAAGAGGACTGAGCCCTCTCTCTCTGCCATGTAGGGGCACAGCAAGAAGACGGCTGTCTGCAAGCCAGGAACGGGCTCTCACCAGAACTCGGCTATGCTGACATCCTGGTCTCGGACTTCCCAGCCTCAACAACTGTGAAAAAGAAATGTCCGTTGTTCAAGCCACCCAGTCTATACTGTTTTGTTATAGCAGCCTGAACTGACTAAGACAGGAGGTATATTAGTCTGCTAGGACTACCATAACAAAATACCACAGACTAGGCGGCTTAAACAACAGAGATTTTGTTTTCTCACAATTCTGGAGCCAAAAGTCCAAGACCAAGGTGTTGGCAGGGTTGGTTTCTCTGAAGAGACTCTCCCTGGCTTGCAGATGGCCGCCCCTCGCTGTGTCCTCACGTCATCCTCTCTGTGCGCACGTGTCCTGTCTTTCCCTGTGTGTGCAGATTTCCTTTCCTTATAAGGACATTAGTCCTGATGGCTGAGGGCCCACCCTAAAGACCCATTTTAACTTAAGCACCTCTTTAAAGACCTTATCTCCACACAGGGTTACATTCTGAGGTAATGAGTGTTAGGATTTCAATGTATGAATTTGGAGGGGGGCACAATTGAGCCCAGGACATACAGGAGGGAACACAGACTCCACCACGTGGGCAGGGGGAGGAACACTGTGGAAAGAGCATGTGGAATGGGATGCATTGTGGGAACCACCTTTGGAAAATCCAGTCTGCCTCAAGCACCCACATCTACTTTTTGCCCTACCCTTTGATCTTTGATAAGAACAAATCTCAGTATAAATAAAATGTTTTGCAAATGAAACTGTGATATAGTCTCTCTCATTGTCACCTTCCAACTAGTTTGCTCTTCCTACACGGAAATTCTGAAGCCACCAATATCTCTGGGTGACCGAATTATGGATGCTCTATTGTTTTTAATAATAATATACATGCATTCTTACCGATAGATTACATGTTATAGAGAGTGCCTAGATTTAGAAAAAAACATGTTATAACAATAGTGCACTTAAGAAAATTGGCATTGGTTAAGAACTGCTTAAACTCCTAAGCATAATTTCAATTGTGGCAAATTAAAAGAAAACTGCTCTATCCGCTGTGTTTCAGGAATAACATCCCTCACATTGGAAGATGGTTATCTTAAAAAAGTCTTTCATTGTTCTTTATCTGATTAGAAATTAATACATGCTTGGCAGCTACTGTTGATTACCTACACAACATCCTCCATCTTTTCTTTTTTAGCATACTTTTCTTTTTTACTAAAAATATTTGTAATCGGCTGGGCGCGGTGGCTCACGCCTGTAATCCTAGCACTCTGGGAGGCTGAGGCGGGCGGATTATTTGAGCTCAGGAGTTCGAAACCAGCCTGAGCAAGAGCGAGACCCCGTCTCTACTAAAAATAGAAAGAAATTAATCAGACAACTAAAAATATATAGAAAAA
>CAUYRB010017602.1:0-17445 GCA_963574695.1 Propithecus perrieri | reverse complement strand
GGGAGGCCAAGGCGGGTGGATCGTTTGAGCTCAGGAGTTGAAGACCAGCCTGAGCAAGAGCAAGACCCCATCTCTACTAAAAATAGAAAGAAATTGGCTGGACAACTGAAAATATACAGGAAAAATTAGCCAGGTATGGTGTTACATGCCTGTAGTCCCAGCTACTCAGGAGGCTGAGGCAGTAGGATCGCTTGAGCCCAGGAGTTTGAGGTTGCTGTGAGCTAGGCTGACGCCATGGCACCCTAGCCCGGACAAAAGAGTGAGACTCTATCTCAAAAAAAAAAAAAAGTCTGAAATCATCTATTCACTGGTTATATTCCACTATATTTGTAACTTAAGCTGTATGGAAATGGAAATACTGCTGACAGTCACCTACTCAAGAGAAAAACCAAATTAAAGGACAGAAGCATCAGTGACTTCATGAAGTTTTTCCACTCTGAAAGGAAATTATAGCAGTTGTGCAAAAGAATGCCATATTCCAAGATTGCATGTGGATGAGATACGATTATCAACAATAAACTAATATTTCCATTTCATTGAGCTGTCATATTTCATTAATGTCATTTGATTTAAGGCTTTTACTTTGTCTTCTAGATTCCCTAAGACGAACCCGTCTGATTCTCTTTGTTCTGCTCCTACTTGGCATATATGGACTTCTAAAAAATCCATTTTTGTCTGGTAAAATCTCTTTTTATCTGACTTGTTAATTTTTTATGCTTTAAATATCTGTTTCCATTTCATGGTTAGTCTATCTAAGACATAAAGAAAACATTAATGTTTATAGTTATACTATCTATGCTTTCATTCCTAGTAATTTCCCAGCTTTTTAGAAGAATTTTATAATAGCAATACAAAGTAATGGTCTTCTGTTTCAAATATTAATAAATTGAAATTTTTCATAAAATTACATTAAATGACTTCTTTTTTTTTTTTTTCCCAGTTTGTTTATCTGAAGTAAAAATGTCAGGTTTAAATGGTTCCAATTACTTTTTCAACTACCATTCAGTTTTTACTCTGTGATCTCTTTATGATTAAGGATCTGTATAAATCTTTAGAAAATGCTTTGGTGGGCTAAAACTGTTAGTGTCCCTTTTAGAATACAGTTTTAAATTTGCTTTCTGAACTTACGTTCTTAATGTGTTAAGCATTTCTTTTTCACCTTGTATTTTTACCCACTTTTTTATTCTACATTTCAGTCCATCTTAATGACAGCATTTTGGGCTGCTTCTGAGAAAATTAGAAATTACTGTTTCCTCACTTACATACAGCTGCTCTAGTTCGGAAGTTTTTATGCCAGTGGGAGAGACTTTTAATAGTTTGCCAAAGGTGGTCTCCAATATTTTACTCTCCTACCAAACTTGTTCTCTCTTATACTTAATGATATCATTACTGATAATTTTGTTTGAGGACAAGTAATAACAGTTGTCACAGGAAGAAGAATACATGAAAGGTGACATCTATTAAGCCTCATTTATTTTTAAATGAGTGTGCCAATTTTTTGTGTTAGGTTTAAGGCAGTATAGTTCCAAGCGTAGATCTGTGACCAGTTATATCAGAATCATCAAGGGTGCTTGTTAAAAATGCAAACTCTCCTGGGCTGGTTTTTAAATCCATAAACCATAAATCTGCACCATGACCTGGGGACTTGCATTTTAACACATTTCTAAAGGGATTTTTATTCACACTGGAGTTTGAGAACCATTGATTTAAGATTTCTGTCATTCAGTATTACAAAGAGAAGAGGAAAATAATTCTTGATTTTAACTGGAAAGTATAGACGTGTCTTTTTAATGTGAATCATTTACTCCTTGAATGTGATTTAGAAATCCAAAGGCCTGGTTTCTGCTCCTTACTCTGATTTAATATGGGAGCTTATGTCTCTCAGATGTTTAAGTTTTCTAGGCTTTGCTTTCTTGCATCTGAAAAATCAGATGGCTGGAATGTTATTACTCTATCAAATAAAAACATTTCTTCCCTTTAGTCCGCTTCCGGACAACAACAGGGCTTGATTCTGCAGTAGATCCTGTCCAGATGAAAAATGTCACCTTTGAACATGTAAAAGGAGTAAGTTAAGATAATTTGCTTGCCTTTATCATATACTATCTAACTGATATTCTATAAAAGGTCAATACTTGATTCTGAAGGTTATTCTGGAATTGGTAAAACTGCACCCCAAAGTATGTGAAACTTTGATATTTTGGGGTAAATGGTAGTAGCAGAGGATGAAATCTTGTTTCATGATAGGGAATTTGATTTGGAGGAGCAATGTGGTATAGTGGAATGAATGTGGATATAAGAATCAAGCAGACTAAGTTTCAATTTCATTTTTATACTTATTGCCTGTGACCTTGAACAAATTACTTTAGATTCACACAGATAACATATGTGGTTGGCACTTAATAGACAGTTAATACATCTGGCCGATGCACGGTGGCTCAAGCCTGTAATCGCAGCACTTTGGGAGGCTGATGCAGGAGGATTTATAGGCATACTTTTATATACAGCCTTAAAAATATTAATAAGGGCTTTTTATAACTTCATGACTTGATCCCCCTGATCCTGTTTTTCTCAGTAGATCTTATATTCCTCAATTTGGAATTGTCTTGCCACAGAAGTTGGGGAGAGAATATAGTTTATATAATTGGCGAATGATCTTTAATTTCTTTTTATCATTCCTACAATTTAAAGTTGGCATTTTATCTATTATTTTGACTAAAAGTATTTTAGTCTTAGTACATGTACATCTTTGAATACTTTTTTAAAAATGTGCTCTTTTAATAAACCAGCCAAATCTTTTTTAGCCATAAATTTTATTGAAGTTTAACATAGTCATAAAAAAGTGCACAAATCATAGATGTATAGCTCAATAAATTTTCGTATGATGAACATGTTTATGTTATTAGTACCTACCTCAATAAACAGAATATGGCCGGGCACGCCAGTAATCCTAGCACTCTGAGAGGCCAAGGCAGGAGGATCACTTGAGGTCGGGAGTTCGAGACCATCCTGACTGAGAGTGAGACCCCGTCTCTAGTAAAAATAGAAAAATTATCCAGGCATCTTGGCATATGCCTGTAGTCCTAGCTACTTGGGAGGTTGAAGCAGGAGGATCACTTCACCCCAGGAGTTTTGAGGTTGCTGTGTGCTAGGTTGATGCCACTATGCTCTACCCAGAATGACAAGTGTGAGACTGTCTCACAAAAAAAAAAATTCTAATATTTCCAGGAAATACTTCTGGAAAATTTCTAGAAATATAAGGCAATCCTGACTTTAATTTTAGATTTCGAGAATGCGCTTTGACCTAAAGATGGGTTCCATATTTTCGTATGTTCCTCTTCAGGTAGTTTCTTTTTAACCCTGAACAATATACTTGACTTCTGTCTTCTCAGTGAGAAAATGGAAGAAGTTTAGGATGACTTTTGTTGGGATAGTAAGGAGACTTTGCATTATTGGAAATAATGGTCAGGAGAAAACCCTGTGTATGTTTATGAGGGGGCATTTTTGTGTACTTCTGTCACTGAAACAAAGAGGCCAAGTTAATTCCATATCCAAATTAAATTTGTGGTTTTCGAGGAAGAAGCCAGAATTATCTAATAAAATCTAAACATCATTTTAAATTGTTTGGTAAATTGGGTTATTTTAGGTGGAGGAAGCTAAACAAGAATTACAGGAAGTTGTTGAATTCTTGAAAAATCCACAAAAGTTTACTGTGCTGGGAGGTAAACTTCCAAAAGGTAAGGTATCTTCCCTTTACCATAATTTGATGTCAAAAAATGCTGTAATATATTACTGATTTAATTTTATCAGATTTTAACTGATTAAAGTTTAGTTCTCAATTGCTGTTTTACAAAATAGATGCTCATTCTGCATATACAGTTCTACAACCTTTTCTGTAACTTATAATTTTTACATAATTACAAACTTAAAGTTACAAGAATAGTACAAAGAGTGCTCTTCATATCCTTAACCCAGTCTCGCCAATTTTTAACAATCTGCTCCATCTTAACATTTGCCGCATTCACTTTATCTCTTTATATATTTAACAATTTTTTAACCGTTTGAGAGTAAATTGTTAGGCATAATCACTCCCAAGTGTGTATTTCCTAAGGATAAGGATATTCTTATACATCACTCCAGAAATAATTGTTAATATTAAAATCAGGAAGTTCAACATATCTACAAAGCCATTACCAAGTTCCCAGCCATATTCAAATGTCAGCATTGTTCCAATCCAGTATGCTCTGTAGTGTCTCCCTCACTGCCACTGCCTGCCCTGGTTCAGGACCCAATCCAGGATCACACTTAACATGGAGTTTTTTCTTTAATATGAAACAGCTCCTCAGCCTTTTTGTGGAAGGGGGGGAGAAGAAAGTCTTTCATGATCTTTTTACAACAGCGAAGGGTGTAGACAATTTATAGCACGTTCCTCAGTTTGGCTTTGTGTGATGTTTTCTCGCAGTTATTAAACATGATTTTTAATGACTTCTTGGTGTCTTTCTAATTTATGGTTGTATTATAATTTTATCTAACCATTTATGTTGACTTTTTTTATGGTTTCCAGGTTTATGCTATTAAAAATAGCACTGTGGTGATCATTTTAACTCAATGCTTTGCCTGGATGCTTAATTATTTCCTTAGAAAAAATTTCTTGAAATAGAATTGCTGAGTTAAAGAATGACACTCCTTTTTAAGGCTTATTTTGTACTGCCAAATATCTATACTGAGAGCTCAGCAGTACGTGAGATGGTTTGCATGACCCTTTGCTACTTGAGGGGACATTTATTAAATCAATGCTATGATATCATACAGTGAGTGTTTGAAACCATAGAAGTAGTTACACTCTTCCTCTTTCTAATGACAAGGAGTATTTTATAAATTTATAGAAAAATGCTCAGGTACCTAGATATAACCTAAAAAATTTATGTTATTCAAACCTGAAACATGGAAATACTAGGGTGATCTTAAGGCTATTTTTTGAACTTTCCTTCAAAAATTTTTTTTTATCTTAAAATATGGCATTAATACAGCTTTGTTGCTTTTTTATGTTTATACATTTATAAAAAGTTATATAAATTAAGGATTTCTATGTTTCAAACTAACATGAAAAACTTACTGGTATTATAAAAATTTTCAAACATGGAAAAACCTTGAAGAGTAGTATAATTAACATCCATATGCTATCCACTTAGACTCAGCACTTTTTAACATTTTTTCGTATTTGCCTTCTCTGTGTGTGTGTGTGTGTGTGTGTGTTTGTGTGTATTTTTCTCCCCTAAATATTTGAAAGAAAATCATAAACATCACCTACTTTACATCTAAATACTTCATTATTACATCACTACAGAATATGGACATTATCCTAAGTAAACACAATAATCTTATCCCACCAAAGAAAATTAACACTATTTCCTTAACATCATGTCCTCTCTGGCCTTTTATTTGAATTTTCACCAAATGTCTTTAGAATTTCTGTATGTTTTTAATGAAAAAACATTAAATCAAGTTTCATGCATTTGTTTGTTTAGTCTTTCAGTCTGTTTCTCTTGAATTTCTCCTGCTTATTTAGTAATAAATGGGTTTATATTCCTTTGACTCAAGAATCTGTCCTGTCTTGTCTATTGTTGATATGTAAGCAATATTTAAATGATATAGGAAAATTAGTCTTGGAGAAGATTCTAAAGTGAATCATTAGCAGACACAAATATGTTCTGCTTTGTTTCTAAATATTGGTTATTGGTGTGCCTTCAGCTTCCAAAATTATATAAATTAATAATTTTTTTATTCTCATCAAAGGATTTTTTAAAAAACAATTTGAATCATTCTTGTTTTCTTTTTCTTTTAGGCATTCTTTTAGTTGGACCACCAGGGACAGGAAAGACGCTTCTTGCCCGAGCTGTGGCAGGAGAAGCTGATGTTCCTTTTTATTATGCTTCTGGATCAGAATTTGATGAGATGTTTGTGGGTGTGGGAGCCAGCCGTATCAGAAATCTTTTTAGTACGTTTTGCTGTATCTTTTATAAAATGCTAACTTTTTCTAATATTGGGGGAAGAGTGTATCTTACCCTTTTTTGCTAATTGCTTTTGACTGACAATCAGTTGAAGTAGACACTGTGGGATCTTGGTTTTAGGTATCTTCATATACGAGCTAAAGGAGAGCTGTCTTCCTTTTTTAAAAGTCAGAATTATTAGAAGAGCTAGTGGAAGGTGCAAGCTGACATTGAGAATTGCAAAAAGCTCCTAGCTTTTTTTCATTTTATTCATCGAGTCTTTAGTATGTAATTAAGCAGTAATTAGCATCAGACCTGATTGTATATGATACTTGTACAGTTGGAAAACTGAATACCCAGTTGTTTTTATTTTATATCATTCTTTTCAGTATGATCTCCCCTCCAACCCCTGCACACCCCAGAGCTACTATTCTTAAATCAGTAAAAAACAGTCTTGCAGGTTAATATTTACTTGGTTTTGTTTGAAAAGTGTTGATATCTTTTAACTTACTGGGATCTTTTTTGTTTTTTTAGGGGAAGCGAAAGCAAATGCTCCTTGTGTTATATTTATTGATGAATTAGATTCTGTTGGTGGGAAGAGAATTGAATCTCCAATGCATCCATATTCAAGGCAGACTATAAATCAGCTTCTTGCTGAAATGGATGGGTAATTGAGTTTTCCTTTCTGTATAGAATATGGTGATGCCTTGTAGCATAATTGTAGTATAATTGATCTGATGTAAATTATTCCCATAAAGCCTTTGACAATATTCTAGACATATAAAAAACGTTGTGTATAGGCAATAGGATAGTCCCTCATGTAAGAGGTCAGGACAGGCTTTTCTCTTAGTAGTGTATTGTTTTTTTACTAGTTGGGTGTTTGAATATAAGCTCCTCATTTAATTTGCGTTATTTATACCTTTATTCACTTGCTATACTTAAGATAGAAAATCAATGAGTTAGCTGAGCCTGGTATTCTATTTGAAGAAGTAAAGGGCATGTATGCTGGTTTCTACACAATCTATGAGTAGTTTTGAGTGTTGTAGATTTAAAACTTATATCAGTGTTCATAATATAAGAAGCAAGAGGTAGCTTTGCTTTGAAGGAAGTATCTTCAAGTCAATGTGAGACATTTTGAAATGAAATGGGAAGTCTGGGAGCAAATAAATTTAATTGATGAAAGTAATTTTTCAAAAATTAATCAGACCCTCAAGTTTTTCATGTCAAGGTATCTTTTCCCTAGTAGACCAGGTATTGTGAAGATATGTAATTAGAGATGACTGGTTGTTTATTATGAATGCCTTTTCTCAGCTATTATTAAGATTAATAATAAACAATATTATATCAAGCATTGCTATATGTATGTTATGCTTCAATTTTCAGTGAAAAGGTACTCTTTTTTTTCCCTAAATAGTTTTAAACCCAATGAAGGTGTTATCATCATTGGAGCCACAAACTTCCCAGAGGCATTAGATAAGTAAGTATTGAAATAAAACTTTCGTGAAGTACTGTTACATGCTATAAGAACATGCTAAAAGAATCCCATTACAAAAGATCACATTGTATGATTTCATTTATACAGAATGTCCAGAAACTGAAAATTTATGTTCAAAACTCTGTCTGCCATTGTCTTCCCATCATGTCTTTAGTGTGTCAGTCTTGTTGAATTTGAATTTTAGCATAGTCAATTTATTAATTTATGTTTTCCTTTTGCATTCTTCCTTTAGTGCCTTAATTCGTCCTGGTCGTTTTGACATGCAAGTTACAGTTCCAAGGCCAGATGTAAGAGGTCGAACGGAAATTTTAAAATGGTATCTCAATAAAATAAAGTTTGATCAGTGTAAGTTGAATTCTTTAATACAAACATTATTACCTCTATAAAATGGTAATATATCCATGTGCCCCATTCGTGTTCCTTACATGATAAGTATATTAAAAGACCAGTTCATTTGTATGTCCTTTTCTCTCCATTTATATGTCCTTTTAAATGTCCTTGCCTAAGCCATGGCACAGTGGCTTATATCTGTAGTCCCAACTACTCAGTATGGTGAGGCAGGGGAGTCACTTGAGCCCAGGAGTTGGAGGCTGCAGTCAGCAATCATTATGCCACCGTACTGCAGCATGGGTGACAGAGCGAGACCCAGTATCTACAGAGAATAAAAATAAGAAAACTTATGCCTTAATTAGTGTGTATCCAAGAGATTGCATTGCTTTGAATTCTGTTTCCAAACAAAGGGGTTTTTAAGAGTATTCAGATAGATAATATTTGAAGATTAATATATGTACACATTTTTTAAGATGAATGTGATATACATAATAGTAGAAAAAACTCTATAAACAGTAGATGATGATGTAGTCTGTTTGAGGCCAAAGGGGAGGAAAGCCAGCTATAAAACAAAACACATGGAGATATTCTGGACCCACTTGAGCAATAAATGAAGCTGTTAAAGCTGTAGTATTTTGAGAAACAGCCGAATCAACTCAAAATTAAATATGTTTCTTGTAATAAGGGGAGCGTTTACGTCTAACTTACTTCAAGTTGAAATTTGGAAAACAGAATGTTGTCTCTGAATATGGTTTTTCAGTTTGTGGTTAGGCTAGTAACAATATAGGTTATATTTGAAGTTTCTAATTCATATAAGGCAGCTCTACATTTCATTGCTTTTCACAAAGTTATTTAAATTTAAGACCTTTTGTGATTTGTCCCAATGCCAATTTCAGTGGTATTTTGGGGCTTTTTTCCCTAGGAATTTTCATAAATTAAGTTTATTTAAGTTTTACGATAAATGAATTATGGCTGAGAGTAGCTGTCTTTTTCTTTGGACCCTGAGTTGTTTTTGATGAGCTTTCTTTTAGCTGTTTTGGACTGTTAGTATTGTGTTTTCTTTTTACATTAGCGGTTGATCCAGAAATCATAGCTCGAGGTACTGTTGGCTTTTCTGGAGCAGAGTTGGAGAATCTTGTGAACCAGGCTGCATTAAAGGCAGCTGTCGATGGAAAAGAAATGGTAACGATGAAGGAACTAGAGTTTTCCAAAGACAAAATTCTAATGGGTAGGTTTTATGTTTTTTTCAGTCTCTTACTTTTCATTATGTTAAATAATACATTCTTTGTTTTTTTTAGCAGGTATTTTATTCAGACAACTAAAGCCATGGTGGTGTTGAATCTAATCTTACTCTAAAACCTCAATGTCTGGGTGTTAAAGATTTACAATAAATAATTCCATAAATTCCCAGTTCAAGAGTCAAATTCCAATAAACAGTAACATTTTCTTAACAAGACCCATCTTGTCAGTGATGTGGAACTGATTTTATAGTGTGGCACATTCATTAGTTTTGTCTTTTTCCGAGAAGACCTTTTTTACTGACTTAAAAGAGAAAAAGGTTAAGAAAAGGAACAGTTTTGGGAACATGAAAATATATACTTGAAAATAACACAATTTGGCTCTTAAAGAACAAATATATTCTAGTATCTTGGCAGGGCGTGGTGACTCACGCCTATAATCCTAGCACTCTGGGAGGCCGAGGCGGGTGGATCGTTTGAGCTGAAGAGTTAGAGACCAGCCTGAGCAAGAGCGAGACCCTGTCTCTACTAAAAATGGAAATAAATTAGCTGTACAACTAAAAATATATATAGAAAAAAATAAATAAAAAAAAATTCCAATATCTTATATAATTACCCCTGCATTTCCTCTTGTACAATACTACTGATAAAAGGGATGGTTAATTTCACTTATACTGTGTTTAATTTTAAATCTTGGATTGGCTTAAAAATAGTTATGACATTCCTGTAAGTTCTCCCTTTTGATGTAAGGATTAAGATGATAGTTTTGACCATTTTGGTTTGCAGATAACAAATTGTTATAGTTTGTATAGTAGAATGAATTCCACCCATTTTTTAAAACTTTTTACTGTGTTTAAAATATTAATAATATTAAATTGTTACTTTAAGAATGGCTTTGAGGAGAATTTTTATATATATATATATTACTTTTTTATCATATACATTCATCCCTCTGTGTCCCTTTGGTATCCATGAGGGCATTGGTCTAGGAGCTCCATGGATACCAGAAATCAAGGATGCTCAAGTCTCTCATATAAAATGGCCTACTATTTGCATATAACTTGTGCATATCCTCCTGGATACTTTAAGTCATTGCTAGATACTAGTAATACTTAATACAATGTCAGTGTTCTGTAAATAGTTGTTATACTGTATTGGCTTTTTATTTGTATTATTTTTATCATTTTTCCCCCCCGAATATCTTTGATCCCCAGATGGCTGAAGCCATACATGTGGCACAAGTGGATAGGGAGGGCCAACTGTATTTGATTTGGAAATGAAAATGGGTGTCATTGATTTAAATACACCTTTCTAATGGAGTATTTTTTACTTCATTACATTTTTATCTTAGGGCCTGAAAGAAGAAGTGTGGAAATTGATAACAAAAACAAAACCATCACAGCATATCATGAATCTGGTCATGCTATTATTGCATATTATACAAAAGATGCAATGCCTATCAACAAAGCTACAATCATGCCTCGAGGGCCAACACTTGGACATGTAAGTTTTTTGCAGTTTTTTTCTTTGTTTTCAAATAGAGCTTCCCAAAAGCTTATGGAGGAAATTGCTGATTTAAACATTTAGAAAGAAAATTCAACTACTTCTATGGTTTTCGATGTTTTCTTCTTTTACTTTCTGAACCATCTGGAAATCAGACATTTGTGAAAGTTTTCTGTTAATAGAATATTCTTTAAATCTTTTTCATATTGTATATTTACATTGTGAACTTTAATTGAAAAGTGGGAGTTAACCATAATTCTTAAATATCTAACTAATTGCTGTGCTCCCCCAAAAGACAAATTATGTGGTGTAGTAATAGATTCAGTAGTTTTTGTAAGATTTTTGTCATTTAGTACAAGTTTCATTATCTTTTAAATTGTAGACATTTGAAACATATCTGTGCAACTTGGGCAAAAACTGTCCTGTTTTTGCCCTGTTTATAAAATGCCCTTTTGCTTTATAAGAAATTTTTTTATTTTCTAAGTTGTTGGTTTTGTCATCAGTCACTCAGTGACCATCTCTATTCAGCTTTCAGCATCCTGGTATTAAGTACTTTATTGAGAGCTAAATGATAATTCTGGTTTTTAATATAAGAATTTCAGAACTGTATCTGAATTTCTTTGCTTATTATCTGATTATTTTTTAATTGTCTAGGTGTCTCTGTTGCCTGAGAATGACAGATGGAATGAAACTAGAGCCCAGCTGCTTGCACAAATGGATGTCAGTATGGGAGGAAGAGTAGCGGAGGAGCTTATATTTGGAACTGACCATATTACAACAGGTTTGCTTGAAAGAATGGCTTTGGTTGAAACTGTGTTTGTAGCGTTAAAGATATTTTTAAAAATTGTTATGTATTTTATTTTAGGTGCTTCCAGTGATTTTGATAACGCAACTAAAATAGCAAAGCGAATGGTTACCAAATTTGGAATGAGTGAAAAGGTAATAGCTAATTTTAATCCTTTCCATGTATCACTCTTGTGCCATAGGTGTCTTTGAGAGATGGTTCCGATTATCAATTGATAATGTTTACTTTTTCCCGTCTCATTCCAATTGGATTTTAGACTGCTTCTGAACATTATTGTAAATGTTATTCCAAGTAACAAATACAGCACTCTTAGCTGCTCAGAATTAGCTGCTCACACAGTAACTATAACTTTATGAGTTAGCAAAATGGTAGAAGAAAGTAAATTTTTTAGCCTTTTCATATGGCATAAAAGAGCCTACTTTCTGAGCTTGCTTACTTTACCCTTTCCATGTATTTGACATTTGTACATCATCGTTGTGGCTCCGCTCTGAATTCTGGATTTGGAATGGCTGCCAAGGTTACCTAAGAAAATATTCAGAACCAGACGTAAAATGATTTTAAATTTTCTCTCTTGCTCATACTGTGAGTATTTTGCTTTTAGTCTTTACGCTTTCAGAAGAATGATGACATTTCCTTGCCCTCAAATGCACGTTTATATATTTCTTTTTTGTGCCCCCATGGTTATTTGTTTCCTTACACATAGGATAGTACTTTCTCTGTGGATTTTATTGGTGTTTTGGGGCTTTTTCTGTTCAACTACTTTCTCCCCTTTGGTTTTAGCTTGGAGTTATGACCTACAGTGATACAGGGAAACTGAGTCCAGAAACTCAATCTGCTATTGAACAAGAAATAAGAATCCTTCTAAGGGTAATAAAAATATTTTTCTATGCTTATTTATTTTTGTAGACACAGTATGCCTAAATAGGTCCTTAAAAAAATGAGAGAAATGATGTTTCTCTGTTCATTAGCAATATCACGCTATAACATAAAGATAGTAGGTGTATCACTACAGCAGTGATTTACTCTGTTATTAAGGAACCTCTGGCTCATGAACTGGGTCTTATTTTATTCTAATTCTCAGCTAAGAATAGTTATATTTGTGGTTAAGAAATTTCAGTCCTACTTTAGCTAGAAAACCATAAGAAGTTTTAGAATAGGGGACATCGTTTATTGCGTCTCTGTGTCTCTTGTTTTCCCACTCTGACATGTTATTTATTCAACAAATACTGTTATTTGTTGATTGATTACTTATGATTTGCTTTGTGCTCAGCCCTGTGTATGTTCTGAGAGTAATACAGAATAAACAAAACAAAGGTCCCTTGGGCTACAGGGTCGATTACAGGATAAAGGAATATGTAAGAGTAGATTCACTGGGATGAGTGAGTGGGTACTATGGTAATCCAGGTGTGCTAAATGAACAATCGGATTAGGTTGGTGAGAATGGAAATGGAGAAACATCAGTTGGTTCAAGAGATACTAATGTAGTAGAATCTAGTATATCTTTGTGATGTTTTGGATGTGAGGGCTGAGAGAGCAGTTAAAGGTGTTTCCTGCCTCATGCAACTGTATGATTGTTTGTGCTATTCAGTGACGAAACTGGAGACTAAACTCAGCTGAGGCTGGGAGTAGATACATCACAAGTGCAGTTTTTTCTTTTTTGTTGTTTTTGCTTTCAGAGATGAGGTCTTACTATGTTGCCCAGGCTGGACTTGAACTCCTGGCCTCAAGTGATCCTCCTGCCTCGTCCTCCCAAAGCGCTAGTATTACAGGCGTCAGCTGCTGCGCCCGGCCAGCCCAGGCTGGATTTGAACTACTGGGTTCAAGCGTTCCTCCCACCTTAGCCTCCCCAGTAGCTGGAAATACAGGAGCACACAACCGTGCCTGGCTCCATGAGTTCAATTTATACATGTTGAAGTGGAGGAATCTTAGTAAAGATTTCAAGTTAGAAATAGATGTGTGTGTCTGGACCTTAGTGGAGAGGTTGGCTATGTGTTCCATTTGGATGTTGAAATTACCCATCCATTAAGGCAGGTCTTGGAATGAAAGAGGAAGACCAAGGTGAGTGCTGAGGTCTTTAGTGAATGAAGAGTGTAATCAGGGTGTTTGTGAGATGGTGCAATGAAGGAAGTTGGATAGGACTTTAGTTAAGTGGTTTGAACTTCAAAGAACAGTGCTTTATAGAAGAGGGCGGGTTAGTGATGGCGTGGAAGTGGTGGTGATGGGAACAAAGAGCTCACCTCTTCACCCGGAAGGATCTGGGATAAGAGCAAATAAATAGCACTTGAGACGGCTTAGGGAAAGCAGTCTTGGCAGGAGAAGCCAAGTTTTGATTAATTCAAGGAGGTAAAAGGAGTGGTTAAAGTCTGTACAATGGAAAGGTTTAGAAAGCATTTCAGAGAGGAGGGCTCTGCCTTCCCAGAATGTTTAATTCCTTTTCCTTGCTATTTCTGTTATGTTGCCAAAGTATCTATAGTCTAGAACCAGGCTTTTAACTGCTTTTATAAATATAAATCAACTATTAATAATTTCACATTTTTTAGAGTACATAAAGTTTTTATTTGTTTTCCCATTGAGTATGGGTTTTGTTTCCCCTACATTTCTGCCTCTTACATATCTGCTTTTCTGTTTCAGGACTCATATGAACGAGCAAAACATATTTTGAAAACTCATGCAAAAGAGCATAAGAATCTCGCAGAAGCTTTATTGACCTATGAGACTTTGGATGCCAAAGAGATTCAAATTGTTCTTGAGGGCAAGAAATTGGAAGTGAGATGATAACACTCTTGACATGGGTGCATTGCTGGTTTTATCGCAAGAATATAAGAAACATTATAGTAGTGTCCTTTTGCAGTGCTTTCCCCTCCAGTTCTTGACTTGGTGTCATTCAAGGGTGTGAGACACTTTCTCATTCTTTTTCACATTTATCTAATTTTAGCTACTCTCATGATGACACCTGTTGCAAATTAGCAACCCATAGCAAATATATTTTAAAAAAATAAAGAACTATTGGGATTCAAAATAGCTCATTTGAGAAATGTCAATCAGTTATTGAGTTGAAAGTGACTAATGATTTTATGGTTGGTTACTCTGCTAGATGTGAATAAAAATGGGTGCCCTTAGCTCCTGGGAAGTACTTTAATTTGCAAGCTAAAGTTGTTGAAGGATTATCTTTTTCTCTTGATAGTGCCATTTGTCTTTGATAATGAAATTATGGCTTTTTGTTGGTAGACCATCTTTCTGTGTACATTACTGGAGACTTAATTAAGATCCATTAATTATGCTCCAGATTGACCACGTGTAAAATGGTTTTTTAAAGATTAGAGAATTGTAAATATATAGATACAGTCAGACTTTAAATGATTATAACCTTTTAAAAATGTAGCATGCATTTTTTCATGTTCTTTATGGAGTCAGACTGACACAGAGTTCTCTGCTGAGACCAATAGACTTATGATAGAATGGGTGCATATGCAGTGATAATCCATGTTTGGACAGATGGAGAATCTGGAAGCCAAGGCAACAGATGCACTGGCCTAGTGAAAGCGGTTCCCAAACCAGAGAAACCAATAGCAGAAAGTATGCTGAAATGGTCTGTTACATTCTCTCCTTGCCCACTAGAAAGCTCAGATAACCAAAACATTTAAGTTTCTTCATTTTGTTGAAATTGTTTAAATGATAACAACTTATTCCTGGAGAGTTTACATAAGGACATGAAAGAGAGAGGGCAAAAGAAAGAAACATAACCACACCTACTTCACTGTTTCCTACCTCCAAGCTGTCAGACAACTCATAAAAATATGAGTCTTGTTTTTTATTTCTGCACCTTACTCTAGTGATTGGACACTCAGATTGTGTCCCATAAATTATCTGCGAAGTTTAAACTTAATTTCCTGTAGCTTTTTTCTGAGTTCCACTCTTGGAATGATGGGGGTTTTTAGCATTTAGGTGCATAGGTACAGTTCCTAGGGCACCCGAGAGTTATGGGCCCTTAAAATAAAACAGGCTCCAAATTTTTACAAAATTACAAAATATAAATTAATATTTAATTGCCTGTTTACAGAAAATATTCAATGTTAATCATAAATATGTGTGAAATTTCCGTTACATTTGAGAACACTTATACATTAGATTTTCTCACTTAGAGCAACATTTCTAAATTGGTGTGACTGTCAATTATAGTAAAGTAAATGATTACAAGAGTGAACTATATTACCATATGACCCAGCAATTCCATTCCTAGGTATATACCCATGTAAAATGAAAACACGTCCACACAAAAACTGGTACACAAATGTTCATAGTAGTGTTATTCATAAAAGCCAAAAGGTGGAAATAGCTCATGTCTATCAACTGATAAATGGATAAATAAAATGCAGTATAGCAATATAATGAATTATTATTCTGCAATACAAGGAGATACTGTGTACCTGATACACAGTATAACATGGATGAACCTCAAAAACATACTAAGTGAATGAAGTAGGTCAAAAAAGACCACATATTGTATGATTTTATTTATATGGAATACCTGGAATAGGCAAATCTGTGGAGACAGTAGATTAGTGGTTGCCTAGGAACTTGTGTTTGAGGGAGGAATGGTAAGTTACTGCTAATGGATGAAAATGTAAAATTGATTGTCATGATAGTTGCACAACTCTGTGAATATACTAAAAACCATTGAACTGTACACTTCACATGGGTAAATTGAATGGTATATGAAGTTTATCTCAATAAAGCTGCTATACATTTAAACAATGAATTACAAAATCCAACCAAAAATTGTAGAGCAACTTAATGGGGCTTCAGAGAATAGGTACATTCACATCTTTACACAGTGTAAAATTCTGAAATCTCAGTCTCTTTCCCACTGCTGAATGATCTAGTTACCAGCTTGTCACCAGAGGCAATAAGTGTTATATGTTCCTGGGGGTATTTTATAGATATGGTTTGTTATCCCCCTTTTGACATATATATATGATCTTTTTTACATAAATCATATACTATTCTCATTGTTACATACTTTGCTTTTTTTCTCTTAAACATATATTTGTAAAGTATTCCATATTAATACACAAAGCTTTGATCTTACAGCATTTCATTGTTTGGATGTATCAGAATACATTCTAATATATTTGATATGACATATGATGAATCCTGCAAAATTAAAGTGCCTAGTTTAATATCAGTAATTTTAAGTTAAATGGTTTTTAAATATGTATTAGTAAACTCATGTTGACTTTAATAAGGTTTTCGTTTAAAGGTTTTGATAACACAAAGTTACAATTGCTGTACGTATATTTACTGAGAAGAAAAAGAAATTTCAATGATTTTTATCATTATCTTCAACTACCATTTATATAAGCCTTCTGAATGCCTTGTATGCAACACATATTATATATGCAAGCATTGCTAAGCCTCTTAACCTGCAAATCAGCAAAATAAATTCTGTAGGAAAATCTGTACAATCAGATTTCTTTAGTAAATAATCTGTATGCACACATGAGAGCCAGAGATGGATGGGGTCAATCTAATGAAGAGACTAAAAAGGAACATTAATCAATCAAATTGAGCTTATGTTACAGTGACCTATGATCAGGTCATTGCACTCCAGCCTGGGAGACACAACAAGGCCCTTTTCTCAAAAAAAAAAAAAAAAACTGTATATGAACCCTTGGAACATCGGACACTGATGGTGTATTTGATGGCCTTAAGGAATTAATTTTTATGAAACTAAATGAGTTTAAAAAATGAGAACCCTTATCTGATAGACATTCTAAAATGTTTACAGATACAGTGAGATATGTATGCTGTCTGAAATCTTCAAAATTAAACTGCTCATGAGTTGATAATTGTTGAGAATGACAGGGATTTGTGGGTTTATTTTTTATTTATTTATTTTTTTTTTGAGACAGTCTCACTGTGTTGCCCGGGCTAGAGTGCCGTGGCGTCAGCCTAGCTCACAGCAACCTCAAACTCCTGGGCTCAAGCGATCCTACTGCCTCAGCCTCCCGAGTAGCTGGGACTACAGGCATGCGCCACCATGCCCGGCTAATTTTTTGTATATATATTTTTAGCTGTCCAATTAAT